>BQNB010016247.1:13723-56223 GCA_026074375.1 Tanacetum coccineum
AATTAGGGGAGGTTGAATATTGAATGGTTGTCACAATGAAATGGTTATATCTATAAAAGCACAAAAGACACACATATCTCATTCATACAATTCACTATCTCTCTAAAAACACACACAACACTACACTCCCCTCTCTCTCTCTAAACCAAAAATCAGTTTCTCTCTAACCATCGCCGGCTGCCGCCCCACCACCGTCGGCCCACTATAGCTAAAAAATTTGAGGTATCGTTTTATATTTTAATAGATCTATATGATTTGGCAAGTTTTGAGGGTTTTTTTATATATATTTCGAAGATTTATGTTTTCATTGTTTTTCTATATATTTTGTAGGTGATGCAAATCTCGTCGGAATTTGTTGGATTTATTCCGCGGGTCTCGCCAAAAAAGTTTGTGTATTTATTTATGTTAATTTGCTTTCGTATTTTGGTGTGTAAATTCTTTTATAAGTTTATTTGTAAACTTGTAATATTGTTTTGATTTGTTGCCGGAATAAATACTACCGCTGGTGGACTCACCGCAAAATCTGTTGCCCTTACTTTACTTTCCGGTTTTGGTTAGATCTATATTTATTTCAAGTATTTAGTATTTATTCATGTTTCGTTTTTGTCACACCCCCAAATTTCACTGCAGCGGAAGACTGGATTTGGGATTGTGACTTCATGGCGTGAAGAGGACTTGATACGAGAGATAGACCTCTACATGTCAATATACCAATGCAGACTCCTTATATTCCGCAGAATAGAACACCTGAGAAAAACATTGCTAAAGTGTCAACATAAAGTTGGTGAGTTCATAGGTTTTGTTGTTTGATAATAGTGATGAACCACAAGATTTATAACCATAGCATGAAATATAGTCGTGCAACTTTGTTTCACCAAGCGTGAAAAATATGATTTCTTATTGCTACGCGTTTTCTAAAGTACCCCTTTTGATTCGTAAACAAAATAACGATTTATACTTGCTATTATAATCCTTAATAGCGTAAAATTTTGCATGCCGCCTGAAGGATAACTTTTTATTGGAAAGAAATGGCACAATTTGAAGCAGCTTGCGATACATGCTCTTGCAAAAAATGACAAGGAGTTCTAAATTTTTCCGAGGTGCTATAGTTTTTATGTAAATTTTATGTAAAAAATGTGATATTATTTATGTAATTTTTTTGCTACAGCCACCTTCTCCGTTTTCTCGCTGGAAAATGAAACTTTTGTCACCGCCGCGTTTTTTGCCAGAAATTTGTTATAATGACTATTGTATAAATTTGTTACAAAGTTTGTAGTGTAAATTTGTTATAAAGTTTATGTTGTAAATTTTCTTATGATAAGTGAGACGCCAAAAGTTCAATATACACCCAACATTTGTCATAGACCCAATGAACCAATCATAGCCATTCATTTTTTTCATCAAAAATAAAAAAACCCACTTTTCACCTTTTTTTAAAAATTAAATATCTCACACACCGTTAATCGTTACGCAAAACAAAACATACCATCGCGACGAGAATTAAATTATCTTTCTATAGAGAGGCGACACTATATACTTTCGACGAACTTTTTTTATGATTTTATGAAGTCATATACGATTTTATGAAATCATATATGATTTATGAAATCATATATGATTTTATGAAATCATATATGATTCGTTGTACGAATCATATATGATTCGTCATACGAATCATATATGATTTTCGTAATTCGTGACTGAAACAAAATTGAAAAAAGTTTGTCGGAATCACAAATCATATATGATTTTATGAAATCATATATGATCCGTTATACGAATCATATATGATTCGTTATACGAATCATATATGATTTTCGCAATTCGTGACTGAAAAAAAAATCGAAAAAAAGTTCCTCGAAAGTATATCGTGTCACCCGTCTACTGAAAGATAAAAAAAATACTCGTCGCGATGGTGTATTTTTTGTCGTGTGACGATTTACCGTTTGTAAGATATTTTATTTTTAAAAAAGAGGTGGAAAATGAGTTTTTTATTTTTGATGAAAAAATGAGTGGCCAGAATTGGTTCATTGGGTCTATGACAAATGTTGGGTCTACATTGATCTTAACTCAAAACATAAATGATAAATGTTTTTTTTATTATATTCATTTTTCAAAGAAATATATATATATATATGTTCATAATCAAACAAAAATTTGACACTAAACTTACATTAATGAATATTTTTGGTAATAATGTGTAAAATAATAATTGTTTAATGTATCATACATAGCATTAACTATTTGTACATATTAAATATTAATTTATATTACTTAAAAATGAGGTTCCTTCATTATAAGTAGCATAGATAATAACCGGGTCAATTCAATTGAATCTAGAAAATAAACAATTTTTGTTTTTTTTGTTTTGTTAAAAAATGGCAACATTCACTGCTGGTTCTATTTCTGATTTGTCTGCTGTCAAGGACAACATCATTCTGAGTGTACGTATTCTGCGTACTTGGATGCAGCCTTCATATAAGAAGCAACATGTCGAAAACATGGAAATGATATTGATGGATTTGCGTGTAAGTATTGTATGTGATCTTTTTTTAAGAATATAGCGTATCACATTTCAACATTTGTGTTTGTTTGGATAACATAAAAATGAATACATGTTTTATCGATACATATATGTAAATCATGATTTGTTCCTGCTAACGAAGGGGCTGAAAACTCAATATCAAGGATCTCCACTGCTTCCAAGTATTCAACTAAAGATCACTTTGTGTCTAACTTCCCATTTAGAAAAATTGATGAGCTATTAGATGTTGGCCAGGTACGTAACAACATAACTCACTTTTACAATTGTTTTCTACAACTTTTATTAACATGGACATTAACTTGATTTTCAGGGTATGGCTTCTATTGTTGTTGGTTCTATCATTGCGATACTGGTTGAAGAAAGTTGTGGTACCCATACTTGGTGCAGAATCTACCGTAAACAGGTAATCAAGGACAGTGAGTATGTTGATCTTGAAGAATATGCCGTAACGAGTGGTTTTGCACCAAGTGCAAAACCACTGCTACACAAAACACTTACCACAATATCGTACGTGTTAAATGTAGTGGTCGATGTTGGTGGTGTTTAGGTCTGAGTGATGAAGTATTATCACACGAGTAGTTTCCGAAGTGTTATCTTTTTTAACCTATACTAATAAACATTGTACTTTTAGTGTGCTCATTGTTACTTTTTTTTATATAACTGATAGAATCGACATTTCACTCCTGTCTTAAATTTATAATATAACTACTATACCTTTGCTTTGAATAAAAGAGAGAGAGGTTAAGATGAATAGGCAAGAAAAAAAGCTATACCTTTGCTTTGAATAATGAAACTCCACAACTCAACGCCTACTAATTTCAAGATATAACAAACAAAGTTCATGCAACAAATAAAAAAATATATATCAAAATGCTAAAAGAGATTCAAAAAATGAGTTATCTCTAAACTCAAATAACAAAAAATTCAAAACTTTCATGCATATTTCAAAAAAAATCCGTCTAATGAGAAAACTCAAATTACGCTAAAGGAATCGAATCACGTCAAAAATTGGGTGCGATATTAACTTTTCCACAATTGAAGTGTTACAAACGAAATGTAGTTAATGCTATTTTTGAATCATATAAATGTAGGGATCTTTTTTTATGAGAATGAAAGTCAAGTTTTATAACGGATGGTGATGCAACCAAAGCCCAATAAACAAAAGAAAGCATATACCGCAATCTAGAAGAAAATCAATAATTAAGAAACAAAAAACGCAGGCTATTTTAAAATTCATACAAAAATTACTTTGAAACTATATGTATTGGAGAAAAAAGATAACAAAGAAAGTTTAATATCATTGTTTGTAATATACATCAAAATCAACACCAATATCCAAAAGATAAAATAGAATTACTTCCTAAAAAAATTTATGTTAATATTAGAGAGAAAACCTGGGTAAAAAAAATAAAGAGAATCAACATAATAAAATTTATTGCATGCCCATGGTTTATTAAATTTTTTATCACCAAAAAATAAAGCCCAATATGATAAGCCTTCCGTCAGTGTATAATATGAATTGACAAACTATCACATATTAGAATCGTATTTATAGGAAGATTGAATAACATATTTTTCTTACCAAAATTACTAAACTAAATGAAAAATTGAGAAATGCAATGCCTCTAAAAGTATTCAAACCATGATTATTAAACACGATCAAACAAGGTATTCAACCACTTGATCGGACATAAACTTGAGACAAAATTCTAAAGGTTCTAAGAGACACAAATTGGACACATGTCATCATACGGATCCTTTCTCTTATGAAAAGGAAAACTAGAAGATAGCTATGTTGCAGTCAAAAAGACATATTTATGGATATGTACTAAGCCAGCTCTTTATATTGAATTTGGAGAAGGAATTGGTCAATGAAACTGATATGTGTAGGAGAAGTTTTATTTAATACATTAAAAGTCGGTGTTTTCTTTGGGAGATTTCTTAGGGATAATTAATGAGACCGATTCAAACGTGTAGTGCATAAGAGTATTATACATGCAAGCTAAAGATGGTAATCCACATCATAACATTATTTAAGTTTTTAATGTCAAGAGCTTAAAAGGTTTGTACAAAAGCAATGTGTAATGTAAGGGTTTTAGTGCATAAAAGTATTTTACAAATTTGCTAATTAAGGTATCTTATTAATTACAATTTTAATGCAAGAAGCTTAAAAAGGTTGTACAAAACCTTATTTTATTAGAGAAAAAAACTAGCTTAAAGACCCGTGTAACTCCGGGTGTATTTTAAAGAACTTATTTTGTAAGAAGTTATATGCATAAATAGAGTAAGAAAAACATCGAGCATAAACACGTTTTGTTAAGTAAATTAAAGAAATAATAAGATAATAAGTGAATTAATGAGATAAATATTGAGTTGTAACAATTAAATAAATAAATGTCAAATTTTTAACACAAGTTTGTGGTTTGAACACGTGAGAACTTCAATCAATTTCTTGGTTAATATTTCTCAATAACATTATCGGGACTCCTACTTTATCGCAAGGTTGTGGTTTAGAACACCTGAGAAATTCAATCAATTAATAAATTCTTGTGAGAAAATGGATTGATCTATGGCGGCGCACATTCAGTTTATCAATGTCTTTTTCGGTCGCCAACTTACGTAAGACCCTTTGGAAATTTCTCCGACAAATGATCATTTATAGTGTCCACAACTTCATTCGGTGGAGCAAGAATGGCCTTTTTCTTGGAAGTATGACATATCATTTATGTTATCTAAAATGTTTGGATAAGTAAAATCGATAATAGGCGTTGCCAAAACAGCCGCATGTATAAGAATTTTGTCGGTTACATCTATAGAAAACCTCTCCGTCGTTTGCTTTTTACGGTCTAATGGAATAAGGTAATTAAGTAATCATGTTCATACTTGACGAAAGAAGATACATAATATTAGGAGAATCGAAAAATAAAAGAACGATGCAATATGTTGTACATTTGTGGTTAATTAAGTTAGTCCCCGTGATTATATTAATTGTAGTTTTAATGCATGTGCTTCAAAGGCTGGTAAAAAACCCGAAGAGCATAGAAGAAAAATCAATTCGTGCAAGGTTTTGAATGCGTTTTGAAAATTAAACAGCATTGATGTTAATTGAAACTGATGGACGTTTTTGACTTTGACAAATAAAGAAACCAGCAATATCACCCATATCACCCGCACATAATTTACCCATATCAACCCTTATACAAAATTACCCATATCAACCCGTTACACAAAATCGCCAATATCGACTTGTTACACAAAAACAATTATACGGTGACACTTAATAGGTTTTCCATTTAGAACCATTTACCAACTATAGAAAAATCTAATGGTAGAATGAATGTACCACAATAGTATAAATCAAATGGATTTCAACACAATTGACTCTTACAAAGATTCTTTGTTTGAATCGAGGTTATGTGAATCACTAAGAATAAAATTAGTTCAACCTATATCCAAATCACAACAACATGGAATACGTGTATGCCTAGTTGCTAATGTATTTGTTTTTGAATCAGCGTTAGAGATAGATTGGTTTAAATAGGTGATAAAGATAGATTGTTTATGAATATGAAATTGTAACTAATTATAGAAGAGTGTAGAAGAAGAATCAATTGGTGGAAGGTTTTGATTGCATTTTAAAAATTAAACAACATTGATGTTAATTGAAACTAATGAATGTTTTTGAATTGACAAATAAAAGAATGGTGCAATATGGTGTTGTACATTTGTGGTTAATTAAGGTAGTCCACATGAATATATTAATTGGGGGTTTTAATGCATGTGCTTCAAAGGGTTGTAAAAAGACAAAGAGTGTAGAATAAGAATCAATTGGTGGAAGGTTTTGAATGCGTTTTGAAAATTAAACAGCACTCATGTTAATTGAATGTTTTTGAATTGACAAACAAAAGAATATTGCAATAATGGAGTTTACATACTATTACATCAAATCCCCCATTCCAAAACCAAGTACACAAATACATATACCTTTCACAAGAATTGCCCATATGGACCATAACACAAGAACAATTATGTCAGTGACATTTAGATAAATAAATAAATCAGACATTGAAGATGAATAAACCATAATAGTATAGAACCAAATGGATTTCCACACAAAGAAGCTACATAGATTATTTGTTTGATCGAGGTTATGTGAATCATTGTAGATTGACCTGTGAAGTCTGCAAAATGAAAAGTAAGAATAAAATTAGTTCATCCTATACCAAATCACAACAACATTTAATACACAAAATCGCCTGCATCTTGGTATTCAGGTCAAAATAAAAACCTGTTAATGTTATGTAAATATAGAATCCTTAGGACAAACTTAAAATCTAATCCTAGAAAATTTATAAAAACTTACATGCTCATCGAGAACTATCACTCCTGTTCTGATGAGTGGGGCTTACTGAACATCGTTTGTTTGCCAAAGTTTGTAGAATATACGTACATGCAGCTTAATTTTTCTTTAACAGGGCGACAAATTACTGAAACTTTAGTAAATTGCATAAATAGTCCCAAAAGTTTGGCCAAATTGCAAATGCTTTTCATCTAAACACACGAAAGTATCAAGGATCGTCCTTGTGGGGAAACATGTTTCAGTATCATCCCTGAGAGGAAACATTTGAGGAAACATTTGGTGCAAGTATCATCCGTGCAGGGGACGATACTTGCACCAAATGTTTCCCCACAGGGACGATCCTTGAACTTTCATAATGTTTGGGATGAAACATACAATTTGGCCAAACTTTAGGGACGATTTATGCAATTTACTCCATAAACGAATGTAGCCATAGCTTTGTTAGACAGACAAAAGTGAATTGTGAAAGAGTATTGTGTACGATTACAACTGTTGCATACAATCATATCAAATTATCAATATATTAAAGCGTTTTTAATGATTTTATTCATTGCCTTGTTTACTTAGAAGACCATATCAAATTATCAAACTACCCAAAAATATAGAACAATATAATAAAGCGTTTTTAATGATTTTATTCATTGCCTTGTTTACTTAGAAGACCATATCAAATTATCAAACTGCCTAAAAATATAGAAGAATATTAGGTGATCGGTGTGATTGCAAACATTGCTTAATTTAGGGATTAAGGCATTAAACATGAGATAGCTGTTTATTTCGCATTAATTGTGATTAAAGAGTGTAACAAAATTTTTGTATTAGAATTTTGCACTACTTGTACTTACCAAATGTGAGATGCAACGTGAGGATGACACGTAGGAATTACTTAGAAGACGGGTATCAAATATCCAAATCACAACAACATTTAATACACAAAATCGCCTGCATCTTGGTATTCTGGCCAAAATAAAAACGTGTTAATATTATGTAAATACAGAATCCTTAGGACAAACTTAAAATATAATCCTAGAAAATTTATAAAAACTTACATGTTCATCGATGACTATCATCTCCTTGTTCTTGATGTGTGGTTTACTGAACATCGGTTGTAGCCAAGTTTATAGAATACGTACATGCAACTTAATTTTGTCCTTAACACGCGACAAATCACTAATATAACCAAAAACGAAGAGTAAATTGCATAAATCAACCCAAAAGTTTGGCCAAATTGCATGTTTCGTCCCAAACGTCACGAAAGTGCAAGGATCGTACTTGTGGGAAATCTTTGTTGTAAGTATCATCCCTGTGAGGAAACATTTGAGGAAACATTTGGTGCAAGTATCGTCCGTGCAGGGGACGATACTTGCACAAAATGTTTCCCTACAGGGACGATCCTTGAACTTTCATAATGTTTGGGATGAAACATATAATTTGGCCAAACTTTAGGGACGATTTATGCAATTTACTCCAGAAATGAATGTAGCCATAGCTTTGTTGAGTTAAGATCAACATAGACACATTATTTGTTATAGATCCAATGAACCAATCCTAGCCACTCATTTTTTCATCAAAAATAAAAAACTCACTTTCCACCTCTTTTTTAAAAATAAAATATCTTACAAACGGTAAATCGTCACACGACAAAAAATACACCATCGCGACGAGTATTTTTTTATCTTTCAGTAGACGGGTGACACGATATACTTTCGAGGAACTTTTTTTTGAATTTTTTTTCCACACGAATTGCGAAAATCATATATGATTCGTATAACGAATCGTATATGATTCGTATAACGAATCATATATGATTTCATGAAATCATATATGATTTGTGATTCTAACGAACTTTTTTTCAATTTTGTTTCAGTCACGAATTGCGAAAATCATATATGATTCGTCATACGAATCATATATGATTCGTATAACGAATCATATATGATTTCATAAAATCATATATGATTTCATAAAATCATATATGATTTCATAAATCATATATGATTTCATAAAATCGTATATGACTTCATAAAATCATAAAAAAAAGTTCGTCGAAAGTACATAGTGTCGCCCCTCTATAGAAAGATAATTTAATTCTCGTCGCGATGGTATGTTTTGTTTTGCGTAAAGATTAACAGTGTGTGAGATATTTAATTTTAAAAAAAAGTAGAAAGTGGGTTTTTTTTATTTTTGATGAAAAAATGAGTGACTGTGATTGGTTCATTGGGTCTATGACAAAAATTAGATCTATATTGAACTTTTGGCTATCATTAGGCAATTGTCAGATTTGAAAATACAAGTAGCAAGTTAACTTTATCACACCACAGTGTTGACTGTTTGGACCTGAGTGGTTGGGTTGAACAATTGATATTGGGCGCTTAATGTAGGCAAAGCCCATATATTTTGGCCGAGTTCTACTACTTTATACCATTTGATCATGGGCTTTTGATTATTAAGGTTGAGTTTAGTTTGACGCAATGAGATTGGTCGACTTCTACTACGATGGCCCATGTAGTTGATTTCTTAAAGGTGAATACTGCTGTTGTCAATGCAGTTAATTTCTTAAAGGTGAGGTATACTATGACGCACTGAGACTGAATTTCTTGCACATCTGTTTATTCATATATGCTTTTGAAATATTTTCAGTCTTCAGCGGCTTATTAGAAGGGGAAACAAAGACTGTGAGAGTCTTCATAGATTTTATGGTATACCGTATCCGGGCAAAGAAGGCCTAATTATATTATAAATTTTTTTCTGACTAAATGACAAGTTAAAAATATTAGACGTCGCATGATGGGTGGTGTTTAGGTTGTTTGGGTAAATAAGCTAATCCAAACACCCCGTATATATAATTTAATGTTGTTGGCATATATAAATTTGAAAGCTTGCAAGAGCAGAAGTGGACGTGTCAAAAATTGAAAAAATAGCATTAGTAGATGTTGATAGTGAGGAGATTCAAGTTTAATCGAAGTATTTTGATACTAGCAGATATAATTATAGAATAACACTATCATACCCCGAGAGGTTAACTTTTGATTTATGATCACCCTTTTAGCATGTGTGTTACTGTTTTAAATGACTCGAAAACTGAAACTAATATGGTGAAATGTTTGTTATCCAATGTATGATCAGAATTTAAAAACTCATCTTTAAACATTCACCGCATTTGGCCTTTTGGTGTTGATTAGTTTTTCTACCAAGAAAAAGTTATCATATCAAATTGATCCTAAGTTTACATTGCAGTTTCTGGAAGAGTTTGAGTTTTGTGATTATTGTAACGAGAGTTTATTGGGGGAACAGGAATGGGAAAGTGTATAATTTTCCTACTAAGGTGATTGTCAGATGTGGGTAAGTGACTGCTAGATTGGTGCCTATGCTAGATGGAAATAAGGTTGTGGCTGCTAGAGTGCCTAAGAAGGTGTTATTGTTTGCTGGGTTGGTTGATGTTTCGCTATGTCTATCGGGAGTACGAAGACCCTTGGTAACTTTGTGAAGGTAGCTTTTACTATTTTTTATTGTGTTCAGATTGCATACGTTTATCATTGAGGTAGTTTTTACTGTTTTTTATTGGTTTTTCCGACAGGTGAGGAGCAAGAAATAATGTAGTGGCAAGAAGAAAGAAAGGTAATAGTTTGTGAGTGGAAATACAAAAAACACAGCAATGATGGATAAAAGGCTACATGCTGCGGTTGGCCGTCGTTTTGTTAGGAAGCGTTCGCTTCATGATTGCCCGAGATCAGTTTATTCGGAAGGTGCATCAACCTCATTTAATGCCAATGGCAATGTGTCAAATGAACATGTGGGACCGAGTAATGCTGCGACGCAAGGTTAGTGATATTTTGTATATACTTTGTTACATGCCCTGTGATTTTGTAAGTTGTGTCGTTTAAGTGTTCATGATCAATGAGTTATGAGACACGACCTTGATTGTAGGAAATCGCGTGATTTTTAGCCAATATGTAGGTGCGTTGGGATCAGGTCACCGCAGAACTAGGAGTATTTGGGACATACAGAAAATATATATATCAGGTAAAAGTGTCAGAACATCAAAGAAGGGGACGAAAATGAGAAGTTGCTACATTCAATTTCTTCTAACCTATTTCCTATATTTTATCATTTCTCAAACTATTGCCATAGGTGTACATAATAAATAGTAGGGCAAATTGCTTAGAATTGTAGTAAACTTTCACTTTTTTATTATTCTGTGTAGCTATTTTGTCTTTTCTTTTTTCTTATTAAATCACGAAACTTTTAAATTTCGTCTATTTGATGTATTGGGTGACCTACTAAACAAGTTACGGGTAATTTAATTATTTTTCCTTTTTTTCTTGATCCACATCATTTTATATATTAAGCCACCTCAACCTTTTAAAATTTATAAACCCACTAATCCACCTACCAGGAAAGAAGAAAAGGTTCATCTAAGCTGTTGAAAATTTCCATTTATCAAGATTCACTAACCACCCTTTTACATATATCATTAGTAAATTTTTCATTGATAATGAGGATTTTGTTACGAAAGTGTTGGTGTTGTATCTATTTTGTTACGAAATATAAGAATGATAATCTCTGGCCACTACTGCCACTTACCCGCCGACTACCTACCGCCTTCTCCATCAACATAACCATCCACAGCTAATATACAACGCTCATATATTCAAGCTCTTAACTTTTTGTGATTAATGTATTGCCGCCATGGCGGCATGTAACTAGTACGTTATTTAATTTACATTGCCATGTAATTTGTATGTTATTTGATTTTTAATTTCATTGTAATAACATGTCGGATATTAGCGGCACTTAGTATTGTGAGATAGCTAAATTTACTGTCTCGTATTTTGTAACGACAAAAGATAAGTATATAAATAAAAGACTACAAGTACGGCGCCAGAAGCGAGAAGAGTACAACTACAATACTCAAAATAAGCAAAAAACCTATACTAGCATCTTCCCGAGGCTTTAACTGCGAGGGCTACAAAAAAGATAAAAAAACTATTGCCTCTACTGGACAAGAGGAAATCGCCGCTCACGGAGGCCGAGCCACCGGTTTTCATTCCGGAGCGTTTTTGAAGCAACCCCAAACAAGCCTCGAGGAACACAAGAGTATATTAAAACAAACGTCATCCTAAACCATTACTCAAGAGAAGCATAGGGGATTTAAGCCAGTCAATCCAATTGCAGATCATGTGACCCCTATGATGAAGCCAATAATACGAGAAAAAGCGAATGTTGTTGAAAATGTCACTTTTCCTCATCGGGTGTGAACGAAAAGTAATTATGTTGCAATGCCTCTAAAGCCACCAAAGAGAAGAATAAAAAATAACTGAAAAGTGTCGAGACTTCTCTTTAACCACCTGCCACAAAGAAAACCAACCTTTCCAATGCTCATACGAAGTAAAAGGAGAAAAAGAGATACCACACCATTTACGAACAAGCGTCCAAATGTCCTTGGCAATATTGCACTCAAAGAAAATATGATTTGAAGATTCCACATTACCATTGCAAGAGTGACAAGAGATCGCCTGAATATCAATACCGCGGGAAGAAAGATTAAACTTATGATGCAAGCGTTCCAATATCAATCTCCAAATAAAAATATTGACCTTTCGAGGAATGTTTTTGGCCCAAACTATCTATGGAGCCACAGTGACTGTCACCGTAACTTTTCTAAATGGTAACCGGTCAAACATGTCACATACCGGTCAACATTACGTATTTCGTTCAAAATTTGAATATATTTTGGGAATATTGGTAATAGATATAGTTCATTACGTACATTGTAACTTTTTGAAAAAGCATCTTACGTACCTTCAGCTTTAACCTTATGAGCATAATACGGTATTCTTATATTACAACTATGAAACTGGTAATGAAATAATGTACTACTAAATATTACTTCCTCCGTCTCATAATTATTATCCATAGTTGACTTTTGAAGTCTTTATTTTTCAACTTTAATCTTAAATTATTAATTTTGTTTTATATAATACTTGATGAAAATTATACCAAAGAAAATACATTTAAAACCTAATTCATTCATATATTTTGCATCATGTTTTATTATATAACACAAAAAATAATAGTTAAGCTTAAAGTTGATAAATAAATACCTCAAAAGTCAACTGGGCTATAATTATGAGACAGAGTGAGTAATAATCATTACTAATTACATTAAAAGTAAGTTGCTATTAGTATTAACTAGTGGCACATAACCTTGTTTAACTGTAAAAGTATACACTAAACAAGGTTATGTGCCACTAGTTAATACTAATAGCAACTTACAATAACCATATACACCGCAATATATAAACAAGTACAATTTTTACTATTTAACCGATGTGGGACTCAAGACTTCTTATAGGTTTTCATAAAAGTTGCTCAAAGAGATACAATATAGAGTACAAATTACATTGCAAAACAGGTAAGACACAAAAATTGTAAACTACAATATAACTATTGAGTCTATTGTGACAACCCGTATGAGATAAAAACTTGTAAATACTTCTATCTAAAAATGTCAACTCTCAATATATTAAGTATAGCCTACTAAATGTAGTGCTATTCTTGGACATAATTTTTGGCGAACCATGAAGATTGAGACGTGATAATCAAACTTACAATTGATCGTCGTTGTGTATGCAACTCTCTAAGCTTATAGCTTATGGATGGTTATAAGAAACATATAAAAGCTTATAAGAAATCTTTAATGAGCGAGGTCACGTGATTAACCAACCATAAGCTTTATTTGTAGCATGAAAACGGATTGCAATGCAATTTAGTCACAAACTGATAAAAATTCATGTATACATTTTTACATGTTTAAATTTGAGTAGTTCTTTTCTTCAAAATTAAAAGAAGTATGTATTTTCTTCATTTGCGGATGCTATAGAAGCCAGTTATAGCCAATTATGTTGTATTGAACTTTAAATCTTTGAGTAATACTAAGAGAAAGATAATTACGTTTGCGAAAGTTTTTTTTCCTATGCTTATTTCTATATATGGAATATACAGTTAAGTCGAACCAACATGAACAAGAAATTCCTTCTACCATTCTAACGCAACACGATGATGAATGAACGAATGTTTCAAGCAATATATATGCTAAACTTCAAAACTTTCTCGAAGATATATATTAAGCAAAAATACTTGGTTGTGATATATAGTTGATGGTTGATAACTAGCTTGTATCAGGTAGTCGTGTCTATTTTCAGGTTGGTTGAATGGTTAAATTAACCATCCCAAAACTCAACAACAACAACTACATAAGTACCGATTACGACTATGTTGACGATGAATACTTAAAACGAGTTTCAAATGAGTGTTTGAGTAGTGACTATAAAAATGATAGCTTCGTCGTCATTGTTAAATATCGGTAATGTTGATGATGAATACTTAAAAGACGAGCACCCAATTTTACAATATAAAACCAAACATCAAAACGTTCATTTCTTAAACTTTAAGAAACAAAATAGTTTCAACATTTGTGATTATGAGTACAACAAAACGATGCATGCTTATTCTATTATAACCAAAATCCAACGAATAGTTTCAACATTTCTTAACTGACTTATTAATCCTATGACCTCTTTTAGCTCCTTTGAAAACTGCATGGAACAACGAATCACGTGACCACACTAATATGTGTATTGTCATATCAATTTCATCCAATGATTTGATGGGAGTTGCTTATGAATGTGTAATATCTATATGATTTTCAGTTTTCACATATTGATCATGCAATCAAACAACATACTAATTACATGGCAATACCCGTTACAAAAAATTGAGAACATGTATGACTTACTAACACCCAATATTACGGGATGGTAAATTTAACTACCCGACTACCCCACGATACTCAAGTGATACAAATATTCGTCATGTTACTACTATGAAATTAAGAATCAAATCACATGGCAATACATCGCAGTCTTAAATTAAAAATCAAATCACAAAAAGAGTTGAGAACTTGTATGACTTAGGATTTTGTGAAGGGTCAATTTAAACTTACCATCAACAAATACTAAGTGGTAGTAAATAATACTAATAGCAACTTATGGTTGCGTTGCACACCACAATATATAAACAAGTACAATTTCTACTCTTTGGGCGATGTGGGAATTAAACTTTATATAGCTCAAGAAATCAAGGTTGTCAGGATCGAGATCTTATTTAGGATCGTTTTCGGCTTTGCAAAATTGTAATCGTAGGATCGGATCGGGATCGTAAGATCCTATGAAAACATATATATTTTTGTATAAGGTTATTTTTTTACATTTCTATTTGTTTTTTTATATAATATTTTATATGATGAGCATTTACATATATCCCAAAAACACTTCAATATTTATATTTTTTATCCAAACATTCTTTAATAGCATTTTACATCATGCATTGATAACTTGTGTTTTGAAGAAATATTTAATTTTTCAAATTTTATTGGGTATATATGAAATTCCCCCTTATATGATAAACGAATCTAAATGGATGATAAAAGAAAAAAGTTATATGTTCAATTATCATGGTAATAGAACATTAGATATATTGTACTATATACTTGCACAAAGTTCATTCATGTTTCAATCGATAAATGAATGATTTGGATAAAAAAATATACTACATACGTGCACCTACTTCATGTTTCAATCATTAAACGATTCTGGATAGAAAAAAATATGAAACCCTCTTGATGAAAATTTATAACCTTAGCCTAAATTACCAAAAGTCCAAAATAAGGCCATTCTACGATCCTACCCGATCCGATCCGATCCTACGATCGTATCTACGATCTTACGATCCTGATACGATCCTACTTGAATCACGATCTTGTTACGATCCTGATCACTTTTTGTGTGTGGGATCGTAGGATCGTACGATCCTACGATCAGGATCGCGATTTTGACAACCTTGCAAGAAACCCAATATCTTTGTTGCTCTAATAAAAAGTAATTGCGGTCTTTATGCAAAATGTTAGAAACTTTATCTTTATTATATTGATTAAGAACTCTTTTTTGATGCCTATTTAATTAATGTTTTACATGTAGTTAAGTAAGAAAAAGGTTGAGGCGTGGTAGAAATATACTGTTCGAAGGGCAAAAACTCTCTTTCGGTATATTGTTTTGAGATTCTTAAGATTTTAGAAAATATATCTAAAACTTTTTGAGGTAACTTATTAACTACTGTAATGGAACTTACGCTTAGGCTATTTAGCTTATTAGTTTAACTACTTAATCTATAAACATAACTAATCTATAAGCTAAATCTGATAAATATACGGTTACGATAAAAATAAGTTTATTTGCTTATTAGTTGATCAAGTTAATCTTATAACATACTAATTACATCACAAAACATCTAAGACACAAGAGATTAAGTGCTATTTTCATTAGAAAACATAAAAAAAAAAGTTGAGAAGTTAAAATTCGCGTTCGTTATTGGGATGGTTAAATAAACAACAACTAAACTACGGCTACGTGATACTAATAGCAACCAATGATAATCATATGAACCACAATATATAAACAAACACACTTTTTACTCGTTACAAAAAGTCGAGAACATGTATGACTTACTAACAGCCAGTATTATAGGGTCGTAAATTTAACTACCCCAGTACCATACGATACTAAAGTGACACTAATATTTGTCATGTTACTACTATGAAATCAAGGATCAAATCATGTACTAACAAAAAGAGTTGAGAACTTGTATGATTTAGGACCCCTTTGAGTTTTGTTGGTGATAAATTTAATCACCAACAATAGTAAGTGCTAGTAAATAATACTAAGAGCATTGGGTACCCTAAGTTATGGCTTGAGTCATTCTCGAAAACACCACTTGATGGCATGAAACCCACACCGCACATCGCATTTTCGAGTGCTGAGCCACCACCACCACACCAAATGGTCCCGGAAAACGCCAACTGATGGCACGAGACCCATACCATGAGTCGCGTTATCAAGTATTTTTCTCGTGTTATGGGAAAACGCCAAAAGTTAGGGTACTTGACGGCACCAGAAATGTGGTGTTATGTAGGGAGTGATGTTTTTTGTGTTATGAGATATTCTGATGTTATGGAAAAAAATGCTCATCTGACAACACTTTTTCCATAACACCAATTTCTACTAGCAATTTGTGGTTGCTTTGCACACTACGATATGTAAACAAGCACAATTTCTACTATTTTGGCGATGCGGGAATTAAACCTCATATAAAATTTTAAAATATTAGCTCAAGAGACGAAATATCTTTGTTGCTCTAATAAAAAATAATTGTGTTCTTTATGCAAAAAGTTAAAAACTTTATCTTTATTATATTGATTAAGAACTCTTTTTTTGATGCCTATTCAATTAATGTTTTACATGTAGTTAAAGTAAGAAAAAGGTTGAGGCGTGGTAGAAAGATACTGTTCGAAGGGAAAAAACTTTCTTTCTATATATTTTTTTGAGATTATTAAGATTTTAGAAAATATATCTAAAACTTTTTGAGGTTAAACTTATGACTTATAAACTAATGTAATTCAATTTAAGTTTAGGCCTTTTAGCTTATTAGTTTAACAACTTACTCTATAAACTTAACAGATCTATCAGAGTGCTAGGTACAATAACACGGTAACACCAAAAAAGTGCAGTCACCTCTGGGCTACGTCAGCTTTAACATTTCAACACGAAAATACCCCTCTAATCATAACACCCCCATTATACTACATTTTTGGGACCCACCTTTTTTTTCTTTTCAACACGAAAACATTTTTTTTAAAGTTACAAAAAATGTTGAATATGTTAAAATTTGTCAAGCCAACCAAATATACATACAACCCAGCCAAATATATTTCCAGCCCAGCCCATTCAATGTTGAATCTTCTTCTTCATCTTACCTACACACACACACACTTATTCACATATACAAAAACGCACACACACATACCAAATAAACACAAACACACACACTAAAAACACAACATAAACACATACCCATTGTTGGTAATTAAAAGAACGAAACAAAGAACAAATTCTAACAAACGAAGCGAGAGCTTTATTCAAATTACCAAATCAAATTACAAAACCAAATTCAAAGACAAATTCTAATTCAAATGTACCAAACTAATAATCGAAAGGTACAAAGAAAACTAAACCTATCCATCCTTATTTATAGACTAAACTAACAGTAAGATAGTTTTTAAATTCCAAACAAACTTAGTGGACAAATCACACAAATTACCAAATACGAATATCTATCCAAATTCCAAATTTACGAATCAAACCTTAAAGTTTAAGTCACTTCTAACACCCATTTTTAATAAATCGAAAAAAGGAAAAAAGAAAAAGAAAATAGGGTTTCAACGGCGTGGGTGGGATAACTCGGGACCCAACACCGTTGGGATCTTAACGCCGACCAACGCGTTGCCAGCTAGGCAGAACGCCGGCTCCGACGTTATGATACCTAACCCTCTAAGCTAAATTTGATAAATCTACATATACGATGAAAATAAATTTATTAGCTTATTAGCTGATCAAGTTAATCTTTAGCATACTAATTACATCACAAAACATCTAAGACACAAGAAGTTAAGTGCAAATTTGATTAGAAAACCTACATCACGGTAAAAAAAAGTTAAAAACTAATAATTCGCGTACGTTATTGGGATGGTTAAATAAACAACTCAACTACGCCTACGTGATACTAATAGCAACCAATGATAATCATATGAACCACAATATATAAACAAACACATTTTTTACTCTTTGGTTGATCACTAGTAGAGAAAGTTGTATTTAACAACGGATTTTTTATAACGGTTTTTAATTTCACCGTACTAAATAATTTGAAAAACATTATATATCACGGTTAATAAAGAAAACGTAATATAAAACATACCATTTAAAACGGTTGCTTCATCTATTTAATTCATTCTTATTATTCAGAGTTATTTAAAACGGTTAACATACAACCGTTTTAAAAAGATTTAATATTTAATAATTAAAACTTGTTATTTAGAACGGTTGGATATACTTGTTATTAAAGAATTCAATATTTTATAATTTAAACTTGTTATTTAGAACTGTTGCATATGATTGTTTTAAAAGAATTCACTATTTTATAATTTAATCTTATTATTTACAACGATTGAATATAACCGTTTTGTAAGATCCAATATTTTATAATTTGATTTAGACAACTACATTATTGAACATTATATATCACGTTTATAACCGCTTTTTAAAAATGAGGGTTTCAACAATTTCAACTTGTTGGGCGGGATTTTCCCCCCTAAACGATTCTTTTTAGACTTTGTTTTTGACTATTTTATCTTTTCACTTCTGTTAGTAACACAAAGAAACCCAAATATACTCTTTTGTGTTTTTTTTTCATATTCTCTTCACAAACCTTCATCACTAGCATCCTTGAATTAAGCCGATTCGGAAGTTTAACCATCCATAAACTATATCATCACCATCGGTTCCATCAGCATGGTATTAATTCTTCATAATCGCTAATTTATTTGACTCTTACTATGAACATGTTTAATTTGGTTTGCTTTATTAGTTAAGACTTAACGCATGCATACTATGTTGCTTCGTTTATTTGTAGGATGGTATTATTGATGAATTGCATGTGAATTTTTTAAAGATCTTTAAGATACAATTTTTACTCGTTATAAAGAAACAAGGTTCGCTAACATCTTCTTTCTTTTTATCCTTCTATCTTTTAATGTTTTATAATTTCAAATCAGTTGTAAAGATCTAACTGTGGTGATATGATGTCCATGTGCTTAATTGGCGAAGGTGTCATGGTTGATGAAATCACAAGAAATAAAGAGCTATAAAAAAAGAGAAATGCTGCAACCACAAAGAGTTTACAAAAGGATTTTCAAAAAATGATGTGTCATGCAATAATTGGATTCAAATTCTTTATCTCTCTTCTTTTAATTGGCTAATATTGTACAAATCATCATGCCACATCATTTTGTATAAATATTTTTGTAACTTTTTATGGTTCTAGTATTTCTCATAAAAAAATAAATAACTATTAAAGGAATAAAGAACCAATTGTTATAACAACTTGTTTTTTTAATAATTTTACATATTCTTTTAGAACGGTTTTTGAGAACCGTAGTAAATAACCATTAAACAAAATAAAGAACTATTAAAGAAATAAACTTTTTTAAAACGGTCCAAAACCACTATAAAAAATGACCTTTATTTTTTGTTACGACTCTATATAACACGGTTCAATACCGCTTTAAATAATCTATTTTAACCGTTTCAAAAAACTGTTTTTGTACTAGTGATGATGTTGGATTCAAAATTTCATACAAGTTTTCAAAAAAGTTGCTCTTTGTTGAACAAAGACGCAGCATCTTTGTTGTAGTAACTTGTAATCAAATAATAACAAAAGGTTAAAATCAAGATTGAAACTTTACCTTTAGTAGTAGGAATAGAATATGATCACACAGTTTCTTGACTAAACCGATTCTTAACTAAATTCAATTATTTATATGGACTATGATTTATATATACTTAAGAGTAAACTACACCGTTCGTCCTTGTGGTTTGCGTTGACCGCAGCCTATCCTTCTTTGACAGAAAAAAAATGCACCGTTCGTCCTTGAATGGGAAATGTTTTCCGCCGTTAGTCCCTCACTCTAACGACCTTCGTTAACAGATGTTAACTCACTCTACTTGAGATCCAAATAAGGGTATGATAGTAAATTTGTTATATTTTTTTCTTTTTCTTTTAAAGACTAATAAATAAATAATAATAAACCCCAACTACTTCTTCTCCACATACACTTTTTTATCATCGTTTTCTTCTCCAAATTTCAACCCTTATATTTACCCACCACCATCTCTTCCATTACAGATATCCATATGTGCCCACCACCATCTTAATCTTCAAAGCATGAAAACCATCACGTCCACCCCTTGCCGCTGCCGCCTTATATCAAAACAAAAACTAAAACATATGATTAAAATTAAATTATGCAACTCATTAATTGGTGGGTTTTGTTTATTTACAAAGACCTTAGAGGGAGGGTTTCGTTAAATGATGCAATTGCAACTATTTAATTGGTGAGTTTTATTTTTATATCAATTAAACTTTGGATTTAACGGTTGGTCCGTTAATGGTTTACTAATGCAACTATTTAAATGTGTTTTTGGTGGGTTTATTAAACTTTCGATTTAATGCGATTGCAACAATTTAAATGTGTTTTTCGTTTATTTCAGTTTTGATATATAGAGTTTCTAGTTGAGATTTTGAAAGAAGTTTGAGAGCTTTTGTTTTATGAGGTTTTGGTTATGGTTAATGGGTGGGTAGCATTGGAGAAGATGATAAATAGTAAGGAGGATGGTGGTGGTGGTGGCGGATCAACATGGTGGTGGCAACGGATATGGGTGGTGGTGGTGACAGATCTACATGGTGGTGGCAACGGATATGGGTGATGGTGATGGGATATGGGTGGTGGTGGTGGCAAGGGGTGTGGGTGGTGGTGATGGGATAGGGGTGGTGGTGATGACAGAGGTTGGTGGTTTTTAATATACGGGTTTTGGGTTATTGTGTGTGTGTTGATGAATACATTTTAAATTTAATTTTTGTATAGTTTTTTTATAAGATAGTGGTGATAATAGATTTATTTAGCATTTTGAGTGGTGTTGATTTTTGTTTTTGTTAAGATTGGCGGAGGTGGTGGTGGAAGGTGAGAGTGGTGTGTGAAGATGAAGGTGATGTAGAAGAAAGGAATGTATGAAATAACCATTTTGACCTCATGTGCAGCCTTGAAATGACCAAAATACCCTTAAGCATTGTGACTTAACAAATGTTACTGAAGGCCGTTAGAGTGAGGGATTAACGGCGGAAAACGTTTCCCACTTAAGGATGAACGATGCATCATTTCCAGTCAAAGGACGATAGGCTGCGGTCAACGCAAACCACAAGGACGAACGGTGTAGTTTACTCTATACTTAAAATCAAATAATTGAGAAGTTCATGTATACATATTTACCTTTTTGTTAAATTTGCATTCTTTTTTTGTTAGATCTAAATGAAATATGCTTCCGTATATGATATATTCCTTATTCAAAGCTAACCCAAGATGACTTGACTCTGGTTGTTTTTGGCCCGACTCTATGTTTAACTCGATCTCGTCTAGATATGTACGACCACCTCTAGTGCCTGATACCTTTGTAAGAAGATGTAAAAATATTTTGTTCGGCGATTATTAAATATCATAAAATTATTGCTCTCTGATCTTGATGCGGTTTAAGAAAATGGAAAGTCACAATAAATTTCTTGTTTGACAATAAATTGTGATTAGTAAAGTATTTATTTTTTAATTAGTTATAAATTTAGGGAAAATAAAAGGTCTTTAGGTTTCCTATATATATTTGGTATTTTCTTTGTAATGGGAAGATATCTTTGTGTTTGATAATAAAAAGCTTTTGCTTTATTCTTGGCGGTTTTTGCTAAGATTCTCTTAATAATCGGTATTCGTTTGAATCAACGGTTATTGGAGCTTGCCTGATTATCGGTATTCGTTTGAATCAACGATAGTTGGAAGCTTGTTTCTGGTATTCGTTGGAATCAATAGATTCAATTTGTTATCTCGATTTTTTTTCACTACATCAGTTGGTATCAAGAGCCGAAGTTCCTGATTAAGATGTCTCCAAGGAAAAGTGAAAGCGGATAGTTAGAATATCCGTTCTTTGAGGGTGATGGTTCATCTTCTGATGAATGGGGGTATTATGGTGTGGCGGGTGAAGATTATGAAGGACCTCCAGTATTTGATGATGATCCATATGAAGAAGAGATTGTGAATTGAGATGTTGGGAAATGATTTGTTGACAATTATCCAAATTTTCAAGAGGATAAAAATAATTTGTCATATTCGGGTGTTGTTTTCCGTGTAGAAGAAGAATCGATGCCAATTTATGATACCGATTTTGAAGATGTCATTGAGGAAGAATGATTTGTCGGGAAAGGAGGATTTGGAGTTCTTGACGGAGTGGTCCCTATAACACCTAGCAAGGGAGTAGAAGGTAGTACTAGCATAATAACACAGGAACATGATGCACTCTTAGCGGCAGCAACTGAAATAAGCAAACAAGCACAAAAAGGTATTGAAATAATTGATTATCCTCAAAATTGTGTAACCACTAAAGGACAAGGAAAAGGAAATTCAAAAGGTAGGAACACGAGATCGTCTAAAAACTCTTCCATTAAAAAAGATGATGAAAATCAAAAGGAGGCAGCTTTGGTTAATGAATCTAGACTCTCCTCTGCTAATAAAGACAAAGAAGTTGAAAATATACTAGCCAATGAGAATTCAACAAGTGGTGTCAGTTTTCTCAAGAAACATGCTCTAACAATCCGTTATTTCAGGTCATTTCCCGACTCAATTAACTCCACTATTTATTTTTAGAGTTTTACGCGTTCGCTTTTAATTATTAACTTATAGTTAAATCGCGTAAACTAAAAATCAACGTTCAATGTAAGCGGACATCAAACAAATTAAAGTTTATATCAAGCAAGTGTTATATGATTATTAGGAGTATAATTTATAATTTTTTATAGTTTATTTTTGTTGGTTACGTAAAACGCTTACGTTTCGCAATAAATTACATTCGATCATACCCGGAAGCACCTATACCTATCTATACTCAAACAAATACCCACATTTATACTCAATACATAAAATGTAATCATGTTATCAACTAAATAAGCCTTATGACCGGATATAGCATGAATGCACAAGAAATAAATCATTTAATCCCCACAAGGTCTTTCATTACAACTCATAAACCTTACATAAGATGTACTATTGACCCATGTTACTAGAAATTGTCCCATCTTGGTACCTTGCATCCCATTTGAGCAGTGGCCTCCTCCTAGGGAGGAGGAGAGCTCTTACACCTTGTACCAAAACCATTTCCCTTAAACCATGTCTTTGAGGTTGTTTTCTTTATACCACCTTTCTTTAAATAGCAAGTCCTAGGTCCATTATAATACACCTACACTTCATGCAAGCAAATCAAAGCAAAATCTCTCTCTCAAACATAACCAAACCCACGGTTCAACATATATGAACTAGGGTTTCATATTCTTTAAATTTCTAAGGTATTCCAAGTGTACTAGTACTTATTCTAAGGTTAAATAAAGGTTACTCAAGGTGTTAACAAGCTTAGATTTGGGTTTGACAAGGATTTATCAAGAAAACATATCTAGGGTTTTCTTGATTAGGGTTTTGATTTTGGAAGCTTGGTTAGGGTTTATATCTTGTGTTCTTCATCCTACTCATCTTCTAAAAGGTCTATTTAAAGTATTCCATGTTCATTCATTCATTATCTCATGTGTACATACTTGTTGTATATGTTAATCACCACCTAGATTCATTTTTGTATTATATAAAGTATTTAAGAGCTTACTAAATTCGAAATTATTGTCGTATTTAGTAAAATAATACTTTGAATAAAGGTACATGCTTGGTGCAAGTGTTAAACAATTTATAAGAAGGAATTACAAATTAAATGGTGTTGAAAGTTAAATTGCAAGTTGATGTGTAAAAGATCACAAAGACATGGATTCCATTTGGACAAGTGTTATGGACATTTAGAGGACTTAATACATGTAAGATATATGAAATCATACTTGGTAAAATAATGGTGCAAGGTTCCTAAACAAAAGTAATTATGAAACTAACTTTCTTAATTAAAAACCCTAATTTACTTTTAAATACCCACTGTTGGAATTCGACCCTTAACCCATACATTTTATGCTTTATTAACATAGTACTCTTCACAAGGATCGTAAGCATGTAAAGAACTCGAAAAACGGGATTATAACGAACAAGTTACATATTTTATAAGTTATATATAATTAATTACATAAAAACTATTTTTAGGAACTGTTATGAACAGTAATTGTTACTGTTCATCAGAGGTAAAAATTTTATAAATATGATATTATGATATATTTTCTAAATGCGAAGTCGTGGACATAAGAAACGTATAAAACGGAGTCAAAACGATAAAGATATGAGGTTTTAAAATCACGAGCACTATTTTTACTTTTATACATTATTTTTACAAAACAATTAAATTAATAATGAAGTATCATTATGTAATTCAATAAAAACATTTAATCATATATGTTAGGAATATTGTATTCATAATTACTACTGGTAGCATAGTAGTTACTCCTGGTAGAGTAATATTATCATTACTACTGGTAGCATAGTAGTTACTCCTGGTAGAGTAATATTGGTTCATTATACTGGTGCTGTAGTTACTCTAGTAGAGTAATTTGTCATTACTTATGGTTGCCATAGTAGTTTACTCTGGTAGAGTAATATTGTCATTAGTACTGGTAGTGCAATAATGGTTACTACTGGTAATGTTATAGTTAGTCCGGGTAGTACAAATGTAATAGTTAGTTAGGATGTGCATGTTTTACAAATGGTGCATTAGTAAACGAAAAGTAATATTTTCTTTACGGATACAAATACACATACTTTTATTTAACAAAGCATGAGTTAATTGTTAATTTAACTTTTAAAGATTTAATAAAAACTATTAGGTGGTGGTGTAACTATATGACATGTGATGTTTTATTTATATGAAATACATTATACTTATACGACCTATAATTAATTAGGTTGCATTCGAATTGCCGAGATGGTTCACTTATTTGATTTAAATAATCAATCATTCACTTACAGTGAATTCATAGCCCCGCTTTTATACAATTATATTGTTTTACAACCTTAGGGTGAGAAACATGCATTGTTTTACGTTTGGATGCAAGTACTCTTTTAAACAAATTACAAGTTGGCCTAAGTAGCTAAACTCACTATTGCCCGCTATCATGAACTGTCAATTGCTAGTTAGCGAGCGCGAATGTTATGAATAGATCTATTTAGGATTGACATCCCCGTTCAGGTGAGTAGCTCTCACTAGTTTTGGAGGTCCAAAACACGAATGTATACATGTCGGAACAATTTGGATGTTGCGGGTTTAAACATCTACACGGGCCCATTATTTGCATTAAATTGCATACATAGATGTCGAGCTTCGGTGTCATGAGCTTAGCGCACTTCGTAACTACTTTTATGATATTGTATTCGTTACTTATCACAATTTTAGAAATCTTGCGGTCCTACTTTATACATTTACTAAACCTGTGAATTCACCAACTTTATGTTGACGTTTTAAAGCATGTTTTAGGCACAAGAAACAAGGATACATTGGTGGTCACCATTTTGGAGTCATTACATTAAAGATTTGGGTGCATTGCATTTTGGGAATAACTGTTATGTCTTAAAATCTTTACAATTTCATGGATGAACAATTTAAGCTTCGGGCTTTTGTAACAAGCAAGTTTATTAAATCCAATGTATCATTTTTAAACGACTCATTTAGAGGTCGTTCTCATATCTTGTGCTATTGATCTATGAAGTAACACTCTCAGACCCATATTCCGCTGCGACCCATTTTGGGGGTGTTACAGATTGGCATCAAGAGCCTAGGTTATAGAGAACCAGGTCAAATGTTTTTTTACTTGGACTATAACCATTTTCAAACATTGCATCATACAAAAGTTTTTCACGGGACACATACACTATTGAGTTGCATTTGTTAATTATACTAAATGCTTACGTAATTTATATACGTACATACCTTATCATATATATATATACCTACCCTACCTTGCGTATATTTTACACTTGTTTATATAAGAGTTATTATATAAATACTAGAGCATCTCTTAGGACAAAGTATGCTATAAACTCGTATGTCCTAAACATTATCTAGACATTAATCTATCTTATATAATATTATACCATCACTCATTCATACCATCGCCCATTCATACCATGATGCATGCCATTTCGCCATGTCACGTTTATCTTACATACTATACTTACATAAAGCCCTGAATTGTCACAACGCCACGACCACACCTTGTCCTACATTTTTCTTTCTTGCTACTACTACACCACGTGCCGAAGTATTCACTCCGTTTGTCATCATATCTGATTCTAACAATGAGAGTACTACCTCACCCATGAGACCCGTACCACCGTCACCTACCGATATCCACTACTTTCATCAGATTTACCACCTTCATCTCGTAAGAGATCTAGACCACTCTCTCCATCACTACCACCACCACAGCATATTAAGCCACTTAGGGATAACATATAGGCTAGCATCTGGAATCCTGAGAGGCACTCTGGCCCATAGACAGATAGATTAGTCAGTGTAGCTCCATTTGTATTGTATCCCACTAAACTTGAGTAACACTCGGTTGGTAGCATTAATGAAAAGCTTGTACTCTTTTATTCAGGTAAAACGATGTATTAAGTATTAATCTACATTGTTGGTTATGAACATGCTACTGTATGATGTCGATTTATTTATGCCATGGTTGCTCTCACCTTATACCTCTGCATGACGTGATCTCACTTTATATATATGTTGTGATCATGGAGTGTCATGATTTTACCTTGGATGAAATCTCACATACATTTTATTCTGTGCGACCTTCAGGAAACAATGACAACCACAAAGCAAGGGATGAGTTTTGCGGAAGTCGAACAGATTATAGCCCAGCGAGTGGCTAATGCTATCGAGACTATTGCTATCTATGAGACAAAGACCCGCATGGCTCGCGAGTCAACGAACCAGATCAAACAGCAGGAAGGAAAGATAGCAGAGGATACTAACGACAAGAGGAAGTGGAAAGATGATCACAAGGGAAGCTCTAGCCAACAACAAAACAAAGAACCTAAGGCGATTAAAGCACATGCTGTCGGGCCGAGCAACAAGAAAGGCTATGCTGGAAAACAACCATTGTGTAACAAGTGCATGTTCCACCACACTGGCTTGTGTGCAGGAAAAGGTGGAAATTGCAAACGGTTGGGCCATCAAACTAGACATTGTAGGACCCCAGTCCTCAGAGTAAAACAAAGCCCCTCAGTGACAAAACAGAAAGCTAAAGTTATCTGTTATAAGTGTGGAATACTAGGACATTTCAAGAGTGATTGTCCAAAGTGGAAATTTCAAAAACGTGTAAACGAGTACCAGAAAGAAAAATCTCTTAGAGGCTCAAGTGTCGTAGCAAATAATGTCCATGCTTAAAGAGAAACCCTCTCGTAATGCCTAGTGAACCATAAGCGGAAACTCCCGTAGACTTTAATTCCAATAGGAAATTGTATTGTACTTTTTTTGAATTTCATTGTACACGTGGATGATTTAAATTATCTATCAAATTATGATATTATGAAAACTTCGTCAATTTTATTTCAACTCCCCATGTAATCATGCAAACCACTTACTAAAACATCATGATTTTATGAAACACATCACTATCACACACTAAACTATTTCGCTATCCCTTATAAACTATTTGCATGGCCAATTTTCAAAACTATCTTGTTATCCATTCATAAACAATTTGTTACCTCAACATAAACTCCTTACAATTACATTATGAACTGTCACGTGATTCCTTTGGAAACTATTTTGTTATCATCTCATAAACGATTTTAGTGTCGTCACATGAACAAAGCTGATGCCATTTAACAAACTACCCGGTTATCGATTAATAAACTATCATTTTATAAACCATTTTACTATGATTGGCAAACTGTTTTACCATCGTCGATAAACTAAAGTTCTATAAACTATTCCACAGTCGCCTTGTAAACAATTCCACTATTGTAATAATCTGTCTTACTATCATAAATAAATCAGTTCACTATCGGGTTATAAATACGCATTTTATAAATTATTTTACTATCATCTAATAAGATACCACCTTATTAACTATGTTCTTACCATCACATAAACCATTTTACAGTTACCTAATAACCTATTTGGGTATTACCATGGAAAATTGTTTTACCATCACCTTATAAAACTTTTGCCAACATTTATAAATTATTTCACTTGTGTGTTATAAACAAATTTACCATCACTTGTAAACCACTCAACTAATACTTTATAAACTAAAGACTAGTTCGTCGTTACCTTATAAACAAGGTTACTATCATTATTTTTTTTCCAATTCCCTCACCATCATCTTATGAAGTACCATCTTGATATCATATATACTATTTTGCAAACATCTTAAAAGCTACGTTACTAAAACTTTATGAATTACCTTGTCCTTCTCTTATGAAACCATTTTTCATCACATAAATTACTTTATTGTCATCCCATAAGTCATTTAGCTATCGTCTTATAAACCATCATACGATTTCTCGTAAAC
This sequence comes from Tanacetum coccineum, assembly GCA_026074375.1. Lineage (NCBI taxonomy): Eukaryota > Viridiplantae > Streptophyta > Magnoliopsida > Asterales > Asteraceae > Tanacetum > Tanacetum coccineum. The sequence goes on from BQNB010016247.1 coordinate 42,892, forward strand.
CATTTTATTTTCATTCTATCAACAAACATACATCCACCTTGTGAATTATTTTGGCATCTTATAAAACTCTTTGATACTTATTTATGCATAACATAATTTTGACAAAAATGAGCATCGTATCGTTAGCCCTCAAATATACATAGCCTGATCACCTATGTATAATTCAAGAAGGACCATGCCATGCTAAGAATAGTCACCATAAAACTTTTGTCAACAACTAATTTCCTATTTATAACAAGTTTTGTGTACGTATTCATATAAACGTGTTTGACACAAGAAACTAAGTTAGTAATCATAGCAACTAAGAAGACCCTTACGCCATCTCAGTGTTGAAAGTCGACAATATCTTACACTAAATCATGTCTCAAAAAGACAAGATGCATCATTAGTTTCCCTAGGACAATTCGCCATCAAATTGCTCGCTATTAGAGAATTTACTGAATCACCCATTCAACGTTGACAAAATGCCATGGAACTTAGTCTTTGTAAGGCCATCATAGGTATGAAGTCCGTTATCACCCTAGAGAGGAGAACGTTATAACTAACGCTTTAAGTCGAAAGGAATGGATAAGACCATTAGGGTTTAAACCTTAATCACCATAATAAATTTGAAACTTGAACGATTAAGTTGAGACAACTAAGGAGGAAAATACCGAGGATGAAAAATCTTGGGTGGTGTATACGAGGATCGAGTGTCTACTCGAAGATCGACCTGAGATCGGGTTAGTATCAACTAAGGGTTCGGGAAGAAGACATTTCGAAGACCATGTTCAAAACTCGATATGGACATTATGAATTTCAAGTTATGCCATTTGGTTTGACTAACGCACCTGCTGCATTTATGTATCTCATGAATCGGGTGTGCAAACCATATTTGGATAAATTCGTGATTGTCCTTATTGACGATATTCTGATATACTCGAAAGAGAAAGCAAGAGCATGAAGAACATCACAACTTAACCTTGGAGATGCTTAAGAAGGAACAGTTGTATGCCAAACTCTCTAAATGAGAAATTTGGATTCCTAAAGTACAGTTCCTTGTTCACGAGATGGACAGTCAGGGTGTTCACATGGATCCCACCAAGATCGAATCCATTAAAGAAAGGGGCATCTCCTAAAACTGCAACGGAGATTCGTCACTTTTTAGATTTTGCTGGTTATTACCAAAGATTCATTGAGGGATTCCCAAAGATCGCCAAGTCAATAGCCAAGTTTACTCAAAGAAGGGTCAAGTTTGATTAGGGTGACAAAGAAGAAGCAGCTTTTCAGTCGATAAAGCAGAAGTTAGGACCGCATGCGGACGGAAAACTGTGTTTGAATAACAGGAGTTGGTTGCCGTACTATGGTGATCTAAAGATTCTAATTATGCATGAGTCCCACAAGTCGAAATATTCTGTTCACCCGGGTTCCGATAAAATGTACCAAGACATGAAGCAACTATACTGGTGGCCTAACATGAAAGCTGACATTGCCACCTATGTTAGCAAGTGTTTGACATGTCTAAGAGTCAAAGCCGAACACCAAAAACCATCCGGCTTACTGGTTTACAAAACAGCGGTTCCCCAACTGGGAAATGGGAAAATCTCCACTATGGACTTTGTCACCAAGCTCTCAAGAACACAAAGTGGAAACGACACCATATGGGTAATTGTAGACCGACTCACAAAGTCTGCACACTTCTTACCGATGAGGGAAACTGACCCTATGGACAAATAGAGGACTGTTACCTTGAAAGAAGTGGTCACAAGGCATGGGATACCAGTCTCGATCATTTACGATCGTGACCCCCGGTTTACATCAAATTTCTGGAGGTCATTTCAGAAAGCTATGGGTACTCGGCTGGATATGAGTACGGCATACCATCCGGAGACTGATGGACAAAGCGAAAGAACCATACAAACTCTTGAAGATATGTTACGCGCTTGTGTGATAGACTTTGGGAATGGTTGGGAAGGACACTTACCGCTGATTGAATTCTCGTACAACAATAGTTACCATGCTAGTATTAAAGCTGCCCCATTCGAGGCGCTTTATGGCCGAAAGTGTCGATCGCCTGTGTGTTGGGCCGAAGTCGGAGATGCTCGGCTCACTGGTCCAGAACTTGTTCATGAAACCACCGAGAAGATTGTCCAAATTAAGCACAGAATGCAAGCTGCTCGTGATCGCCAAAAGAGTTACGCCGATGTGAGGCGTAAGCCTCTAGGATTTCAAGTTGGTGACCGAGTTATGTTAAAGGTATCACCTTGGAAAGGGGTCGTGCGTTTTGGAAAACGGGGAAAGTTGAACCCAAGGTATATCGGACCTTTCAAGGTGTTAGCCAAGGTGGGAACCGTTGCTTATAGACTCGAACTACCTCAACAGTTAAGCAGGGTTCATAGCACGTTCCACGTATCCAATCTAAAGAAGTGTTTATCTGACGAGCCATTGGCAGTTCCGTTAGAAGAAATACACATTGATGATAAACTTCAACTTGTAGTTTGAATGTTTTGAAAGGGCAAAATTCGGAAAAATATTCAAACGACACATCTAGTAATTAATATCTTTTAAGAGATTTTTGTCAAAATAAACCAACGTTGTGAGATAATTATATTTTCTAAGGAAGTTAATTCGTTAAGTAAAACCTTAATTTACACTTGAGGAACTTTTCACGTCACTTAGCAAGCATGTTCGTCTTATATCTCTTTTAGATCATTTTAGCATAATCCTAGTAGTATAATTGTTACATCTTTACTTAGTATAGTCTTTAATATTAAAAGTAGTTTTTTTTAAATCAAAAACCAAAATTAAAAGATAATCAAGCATTTAATTTTCAAACACAAACGTGGTTTTCAATTTAATTCTCGTTGGGATTTCGACTCTCGGAAGATTGATAATTGTTTGTCCTCAAGCAATTTTTATATCTAACGGGAATATTATTACCGATATGTTATCGACGAATCATGTGCAAAAAGGCAGACACTAAACATGATATTGGGCCTACATGCCATTAGGTATAATAAACTACCTATCATGCCTCGGTACTTAGTATTATCTACGAACTCGCATTCTTCGTCTTTCGTGAGTTTTGTATCCGAGGACATGGGTGTTTTCATTGGTTTAGAATCTTCTAAGCCAAATTTCTTAAGCATTTCTTTAATATATTTAGATTGATTAAAGAATATGTCATCTTCCATTTGTTTTATTTGTAATCTAAGAAAGAAGTTTAGTTCACCCATCATGCTCATTTCAAACTCGTCATGCATGATTTTGGCTAAGTCATCACACAACTCTTGACAAGTTGAACCGAATATGATGTTGTCGACATATATTTGAACAATGATGAGATTTGAACATTTCTTCTTTGTAAAAAGTGTGTTATCTACCATTCTTATATTATATTCATGTTTAATAAGAAAAGCTTTTAATCTATCATACCAAACTTTAGGAGCTTGTTTAAGACCATACAAAGCTTTCTTAAGTTTATAAACTTGATTAGGTTTTTTGAAATCAATTAATCCCGGAGGTTGTGCCACGTATACCTCGTCATTGATAAAACCATTTACGAATTCACTTTTGATATGTGTATAATCACATATCAACTTTCATTATTAAAACGAGCTTAAATGACCAAAAATACATGAAAAATGCATTGTATATGTGTGTATTGTGATTTGTATTGTGTAGGTATCAGATATATCAAAAATAGACAAAAACGAAGCCAAACTGGACAAAACCAAGCACGGGATTGGAAGAGCGTGACAAAAATGAAGCTGAAGGCGTATTCATTTTTAATGGGCCAACCTGTAACCCATTTAATGGGCCGGGTCAGCCCATTAGCATTTGAATTATACCAATTATAAGCCTGTAAGTCCAAATCTATTTATCTAAAACCATTTACCCTGGTCCAAGCCCATGTGGATTAGTCAAAGCCCAACACTACACCCGGGTCAAAGTCAAAGTCTAATTAATAAATAAACGAGTTACTATTTATCTTCCTCTTTTTCCCTTCCATTTCACCATAACGATTAACCATGGTAAAAACCTCCTCTCCACCACACGCCTACCTCTTCTAGAATCCAAAGCCTGACACATCTGACATGACTTAAGCCACGTTGGCAATCCCTAGCATTCTTATTAGATGAGGAGACGTGGAGAGTGATCAAGGGCTTAAAATGGATTGATTATGATTGAAGGGCTAGGATTAAAGGCTTGAAGACGCTCCTGAAGATCTAGAATCATCTCTCAATCACTATAAATAGAGGGGCATTCACACAGCAGAGGGGATCTAGTTTAATATAGTTTTTAAAGTAGCTTTTAGTGTAATTTTAAGCTTATTGTAATTTTCTTAATGTAATTTCCTTTTAAAGTCTGTAATCTCTCTTTCATTAATAAAAATTCAGTTTGCTTTTATTTTTTATATTAAATTTAGTGTTTAAGTTTTATGCAAAATTGGTTAAAATGTGTTTAGAAATAACCTAATAAGCTAATAAGCTCTCATTACTCTTTAAGCTACTGAGTATTCAATTTAGCTTTCCTAAAGCTAAATTTAATAAGCATTTTCCTTAAAATTACCTCAAAAAGTCAGTTTAAGCTATGTGGATGATAAGCCAATAATGGAAGGGCTTATGGGTTTTACCAGCTTGTTTTTAACAAGCTGGAGCTTGTAGATAAGCTATAAAGAGCATTTAAGTCCTTGTTTAAGCAAAGGACAAGGTACACTCACTTTTACTCTTTTTAGCTTATTTTCTTACTCACCTTATTAAACTGCTTATTCCTGCTTATTATCTGTTTATTTATGCTTATTTAGTTTTATATTAGCTTATTGCATTTAGATTTTAGTTTAGAATTGTTTAATTTGAGTTTACATAGAACATGTCCTTTAAAATAGTCAAATTAGCTTATTTAGTCTAGCTTATTATTTAGTGCTTGATTTTCCAAAGTTAATGCTTATTTGTTCTTAATATGCCTAGTACTTCATCTGTTTTCAATAATCAAGGATTAATTTGATCTTTTTCAGCTTATAAATGGATTTTAAAGATTTAAAGGGGGTGTTTGGGTTAAGCATTATTAGTTTGATAAAAGGTAGTGCAGGCTGTTTAAATCATCAAAATGAATTTCATAAGCTTAAATTAGTTCTAAATAGTAGTTTTCATAAGCTCAAATTTAGTTTTATTAAGTTTTAAAGTATATTTGATCTTAATCTCAAATCTGCTAGTCTATGTGTTTTCCAAACTGCTCATTTGTTGGATTAATAGAAAGCTTGGTTAAGTTGTAGTTTCTTGTGTCCTAATAAGTGTCTAATGCATCATTACACATCTGTTTTGAGTTAAGAAACTTAGGAATAGCCTTTTAGATGTTTTTGACAAAATCAGTCAAGTAGTGCTAAGATTTTAGTTTGAGCTTAAAGGTTGGAATTTGCAGATCATTAGAGATAAAATCATAGCTTATTTTAGGATAAGTTCTATTGGAATTAGCTTATTATAGTTTGGTTTCAATCTGTTTCAAGTTTCCATTTAGTAAAATTTATTTTTGAGTCTTAATTTTAAATTAAAAAAGAGTCTTTTCATTTCAAAAAGCCCAGAAATAAGTAGTGTGTCCTGTCATCTTCAACTACCTTTTCTAGCTTATCTCTTTATCTTATTTGCTTGAATTCAGCTTATTTTAGTCATTTGAGTCTAGGTCTTTATCTGTTGTTAGTTTTTAGCTTTTTCCAAGTGCTTATTAGTTCTATAAAGTAGTTAAAAGTTTGGTCTAAATGTCCTTTAAGTCCTTTTTAGAGTCTGATGTCTTAAGGCTTTTGATGCTTTTTAGCTTAACTTGTTTGCTTATTTTTAATCATAAGTGCTTATTAGGTGTTAATCTGTTTCAGCTTATTTGTGTTTCTTATTGCTTAATGAATCTGTAAAAGTCCAGACAGTTTAGCTTATTACTTCAAAAGCTTAAAAACCAAAACTGTCACTTTTGATTGCTTTTTCCCAGCTTATTAATAAGTTTTAGCAATAAGTCCATTTATGAGAGTTGTTAGTTTTTGCTTATTCTTTAGGTATTTCAAAAAGAAAAATAAAAAAAATATTTTTGCAAAAAGGTAGGTCACAGGACTCGAACGTGTGACCTCCCCTTCACAACACCAACACCTTAACCAACATGCCCTTGGGACTTTTTCGTTATAGTATCATTTCATTTATTTCTTATATGCATTTAGAGTTTAGCTTATTTTGTTTATTTGATTTTTCCTGGCTTATTGGTTTCAGCTTATTTGTTCCTTTTTCTTTGTAAAACTCACTTTTAGCTTAAAGTATTTTTATAAATTTTCTTAAAATTTTAGGATTAAGTTTAGTATTTTAAATTTAATTTATAGTATTATTTAGTTTAAAAATAGTTTTAAATAGTTTAAAAATTCAAAAAAATATTTTGTGTTTTAAAAAAATAGATTAATGCATTTTAGTTTAGAAATTTGCAATTTTAAGTTTTTAGAGTTTATTTTGATAATTTTTCCGTTAGTCGTTAATTAATCGTTAAGTGTTTAAATGTCATTAGATTTTTAAATTGCTTTAATTTTCTAGTTTAGCGTGTCTTTATATGTTTTCCCTTTGCGTTATTAGATTTAGAAACCAAAACCAAAACTTAAATGACAATCAAGCTCGATTTTCAACATGAACGTAGATTTCCATTCACCTCTCACCGAGGAGAACGATACCCGTGTTGATTACTTATTATTCTTTCCTAAGAATAATTTGTATGATATTTTGCTTATGTATATATATTAAGTTAAAGTTTTGAAAGAAGGACAAAATGTTGACTTAAGGAGTAAGGATAACGTTTCAGACACATGTGCACAGTCTGTAGAGATTGATCTTCTTAAACAAACTCTTTCAGAACATTTAAAAAAAGGAATCTTTATTACAAACGGTTACTCTTCTAAAAAATGATTTTAAGAAAGAAGAATCTAGGAACATTGATAGAGAAATAGCTCTAGAAAAGCAGATCAAACATCTAGATAATATTGTTTTTAAAAGAGATCAATCTGCATAAACTGTTCACATGTTGACGAAACCTTAGTTTTTCTATGATAATACCACTAAACAAGCTCTAGGTTTTCAAAATCCCTTCTATCTGCAGAAAGCTTAGCAGTCGAAACCAAAGCTATATGTTGGTGATATTATTGTTCAAACTAATCCTATTGTGATTCCTGACTCAGAAGAGACCTTAGCACTTGCTGAAGAGAGTCGTTCCAAAATGCTTTTAAAACATAAGGATAATATGATGTTAGAAAAGGAAAAGCAAGTTGCCCCCCCCCCCCACCCCCCCCCCCCCCCCCCCCCCCCCCCCCCCCCCCCCCCCGGAACCACACCGATAGATTATGCTGCTCTTAACCAACTTTATAAAGATTTTTCAACACGATTTGTTCCACAAACTGAATTATCTGCTGAACAAGCCTTTTGGTCTTAGAATTCTGTGAATTCTTTAGAACCCACACTTTCTATTAGACCCACCAATGTTGAGGTTCCAAAAGAACTTCCTAAAGTCAGCATGGTTAACACGAGTTTGAAGAAACTTAAACACCATCTTGCTAACTTTGATGTGGTAGTCAAAGAAAGGACCACACCCACAGCTATCACTGAGGGTTCGTAGGGTTTCGAACATACAAAAGCTTGTTTTAGGGATGAAATAATTCCATTTGTACAAGCTCTGAAGGACTTATTTAGCACATTCAACCAACATTTGGTTGATGAACTTTCTGAAGTCCAAAATGTCTTCTATCAAATGGAACAGGCTGTGGAACAACATCGTATTGAGTCAAAAACATTTGAAGTTAAGATGAATCAAGTTTTGAACGAAAATGAACGACTCTTGGAACAAGTGATGAGCAAAGATATTGTGAACTTACTTGTTAATCCTTTCGTGGAGAATGATTATGTGAATGTGCATGAATGTCAAAAGTGTCTCAAACTTGAGACTGAGCTTCAAACGGATTTTGTTAAAAGGGAAACTTATGATAAACTGTTCAAAAGTTTTACCATTCTTGAAAAACATTGCATCTCTTTAGAAGTTGACACTCAACTTAAACAGGAAATTTTTCAAAGGGAAAATTTTGTTTCAAATCAAAGTGTTCCAAGTTTTGATCAATTGTTTGAATTAAATGAATTGAAAGCTCAGTCCCAAGAGAAAGACACGGTAATTAAGAAGTTGAAAGAGAGAATCAAATCTCTCAGTGGAAATATGGATAAGGATAAGATCAAACAGGACTTAGAAGAGATTGAAACCATAAATATTGAATTGGATCATAGGGTGACAAAGCTTATTGCTGAGAATGAGCATTTGACAACAGACCTATATGAAACTTTATGAATCGAATTAATCCTAGCTCGAATTCAATCAAAAGAACAAGTGCTAAGTTAATTAGTCAAGTCAAAATTAAAGTCTGATGGAAATTTTGATTTATATTGCAAGTTTTAGGTGAAAAAGCATTTGGCAATGTACAACTCTCAAGGATGAATTAAGGAAACTTAAAGGAAAAGCCCTAGTTGATAGTAATGTTTCAAACCACCCTAGTGATCCAGAGTATCAACTGGCAGACATCTTCACTAAAGCTCTTGGCTGAAAAAGAATTGAATTTCTGATTAACAAGCTGGGAATGCGAAGTTTTACGCCGGAGACTCTAAAACAATTAGCAGATGAAGTTGATGAATAGTAGTGGTACCTATTCAACTATCATGTATCATATGTATATATTTTAAAACCATAAAAACCAAAAAGATTTTTCATTTTTCAAAATTTTTATAAAAACAAAATACAAATATAAAATTTTAAAAACTAACAAAAAAATTAAAAATGAGAAAAATATAAAAAGAAGTCATAATGGCATGTCTTCTGAAAATCAATAACATTTACTGTCTTATAAATGTCATTCAATAATGATACGGCTGTAATTGTAGTCTCGAGCAGACAGTTCCAGATGTTTTCAAAACATGCCAAATGGCTTGCTATTATTTCAGATAGCAACCCGATCATCATCTTAAAGGCAAGTATTCCGTTAAAAAGGAGACTTGACCTCTCAACGGGAATTTATTCTCGGGCATGGTCTACTTCATGACCATGTAAAGGCTTGTGTTTACTTTGCAACACAACCCGTGCTTCCTAATACCATAAATGTACGTGTGAGTGCATTTATTTGTCAAAATAAGAGAAATCTTATTTTTATTGGTAAAAAGTTGTCTTCACAATGAATCAGTGTTTCAGTAATAACAAAAAGATTTTCATAGACAATTCGACCACTCACTCAATGACAACAGCTCTTGAAATAGAAAACGGGTCATTATTTGAGGGGGAGAATTCGTCATCAATTAATCTTTTTATATGATCTTTCAAAATATGTCTACAATTAAAATAGATAATAGTTTTTTTTTATAATGACGGATAACATTTTAAAGGAGAGTTAATTTATATTAACTACAAGGGCTTTATATGTCATATGTTTCAAACTTTATGGACTTATTTACAATTTAAGACTTAGTTGATTCTCACGGAATTGATTTAAGCTTATCGATTCTTCAAACACGATCTCTAGTATATGCGCGTACTAGGTTTTGCTGATTCGAGGTATCAAAACAGCAAGCGGGAGAATAGCTAGATATACACGAAGATAATGAGTACACGTTGATAAGTATACATACCTATTCTCATTTTTGGTCATTCTGGGAGACAAATGTCATAACCGCAAGAGAAATCTGTGTTTAATTGTTACTTTCGGTGTGAACTATTTCAACTACATGCGGGTAGCGATATCTTTTGATTTCTGTATGCATCATTTTAAGATACTAGGGGGAAGTGTTGTAAGATGATTTTATTCTCAAGAGTGAGAAGATTGGGCTACTGATTCAATAAAGGCTTCCCAAATGGTTAATCACTAAGCTTTATTATTAAAAGGGTTAAATTGTTTAATGTAAGAGGGTTCCATAGGTATGATGATTCCTTTAAATAGTCATTATCCTACAGGATGAAATGTCTACATTTGGGACTTAGTTGACTTAGGTGTTATCTTTTTAACTACTTAAAGGGAATACTTGTGACATCCGGGACTTAGTTGACTTTGGTGTTATAATTTATATCATCACTATCATGTAAGGAGAAATACGGACATCCGGGACTTAATTGACTTTGGTGTTGCGGTTTCGAGTTATTTGTGTACTTTGGATATCTGGGTTTTATACATCAAGACTGCTTGATGCGGCTTGCAAGAAAGTTCTGAATCTACTCAAGAAAGGATTGCTGGTTTAGGGGGAAGCTAAGACAACATCAACACCGACATCACCAACCTCACAAGCTCAAGTTACATATGTATCTGAATCTGTTTCATACTCGAAGTTTGAAGCAAAGACTTTCGTAACTTGGAAAGAAAGTTGAAGCTATGTCAAAGAGTGCTTGAACAGAGATAGATCGGATTGAAAACCTATTGAAAGAAAGAAGGTTAATGAGGAGCTTAGAAAAGGTTGTTGGTGGGAGATTGTATGAAGGAGACCTACGGCTGCGATAAAGGACCATATGATTTCATCATATGATGTTCTCATCATTCAGGTCAAATCTTCGTATATAATAAACATGTGAATATGTTAATAATTAGTGTAGACTTATGGTAATCATAAGGAGTGCTCGAGTACAAAGTTTTCAAGAATTTCTTAGTAAATTCAAAAAATTTCAAATTTCTGTACTCGGCACTATCTTATATACCCTCAAAAATTGAGGGGGAGCATTAAAATGTTCCTGATAGTTTTGTGTAACATTTTGTCCCCGAACGTTTAATCAATTGATATCCAAAATATCAAGGGATTAACATTTTGGATAAGGGGAGAAAATGTGATTAAACTGGACTTAAATTGTACTGGATTGTGATCATATAAAATGGACTCAAGGTACTCTACACTTAACATGTACTACGATTACGATGCACATGTTAAGGGGGAGCTTTTAGTGATAATGAAAAACTCTCAAAGTGTAAATCTTTTTTATATTTATATCAAACTTTCTTGATTGAATTTTCTTTGGTTTTTTGAAGGATTGTGATGTATACCCAAATGATCGGCCATGTTCGCTAAATTTATATGGAGATATAAGGTGGTTAGGCATAGGTATTCAAATCCCATGATCCAACCAGAACCGGAGGGATCTACCCAGGGATATCCACTAGTTAGTGTAGAAGTCCTTAGGTATGATAAAAGGAGGAAAAAGTGAGGAAAAGGGAATAATGCCGACTGAGATGGAGCTAACACTGGAACAAACCCAACAAGGTGTTAGTTATGAAGTCTCGGTAAGCATTGAAGGGGTTGAAGAATGAAAAAGAAATGTAAGGATAAAGGGTCTAAAGAAAGAAGCCCTCCATACACTTAGGCAGAAACCGGGTCAATACATAATCTGTCGAAAACACTAAGATGTTGTCCGACATTGAAGACAGTCATAGACCCAGTGACGCTATGCACAACCCTCCCTAGCCACTCAAGGTCTCTCAAAAGACTCTTGTTTCATTTCTCACGGAGATTACACGCATTTCTATCGACTTTCTCACTCCGAGTTGGTTGATATTGAAAAGGTGGCAGTCTGCTCCAGCCTCCGATCACTAAAATCAAAGTGCACTATTGAGTCTAGAGCCAAAAGAGATCATCCATAAATCTCATTAGGACACTTGTCAAATTTCTGCTTACAATTCACACAATGTGAATTTAAAGGATATATATTAAGATTCCTATGCATTTTATCCTTGTGATTTTTGCCAGAACCATCCGAGTGATATTATTCCACATGAGATGGAAATCCTTCTTGAGCTAACATTCAAACAAGATCATGTTCGGTAGGTGATTGTGCGATTTCTTATGAATCCAAACTTGTGACAACTGGAAAAAAAAAAAAGAATAAAGAATATAAAGAAAAACGATAGAAAGGGGGTAAAGAGTAGATGAAATAGAACGGCAAATAATAGAAAACTCAAATCGAAAAGGACAAATGAAAGAGAAAATAGAAAAAAAAAAACAAGAATAAGTTGGAATGAATAAAAAAAATAAAAAAGCGGATGAATAAAGAAATTTAAGGAAGAAAATAGAGAAAAAATTAAATAAAAAAAAAAAGGAGAGAAGGAATAAAAAAAAAAAGAAAAGAAAGAAAAACAAAAAAAAAAAAAAAGCAAAACAATGGTGCGATTCTTTATGAATCAAACTTGTTCCAGGTTATGGATCAACGATTAATGAATTTTGAAATGATTAACACTCTCGGTGTGTCACAAAAACACTTTTGCAAGTGATACACCGATTGATTTTCAAATCAATTTTCTATTTTCAATCGGTGAGATAGTAACTCGCTGGTTCACTCTTATCGTGCTGTCTGCTTTGAGACGTTTCAATAATGAGAACATGCTGAGTTTGATGAATGTAATACACATGTGTTAGAAAGATTTTATACTTTAGCTGGAAATCCTGTCAAGGAGATTCTTCTTAAATTGAATCTACCTGATCACAGGTCGATCCTCACAGATTCAAAGGTTACTCCAACCAAACATGGATGAATGACAAAGCCATATTCGTCCCCCCACTTTATTAATAACTATTTTATTGCAGGAAACTATTTAAAATGGTGTGATATTCGGTACATGTTTCTGCTGACTAACAAGAATCATTGCCACATGCTCATTCCAGACCGACAAATGATAAAGACATCATGAATGCTCAAGTACATGTTTCGAGGACTTCCGATACTATATTACCGTACATCTTTTTTGATATGTCAAAGTATTAAAGTCATGAATTTCAAGAAGTTTCAGTCGCTTTGATACCAATTGAAGAATACTAGTAATCTTTGATATTATGCAAGAACTAGAGAGAGAAAGTTGAGAGAGAAAGTAAAAAGGAAAAATAAGAAGGTTGATTGAACTATGTGAAAATTACAAAGAGAACCAACACCCTCTCCATGTATGGAGAGGGTATTTATACTTAGTAAGTGGCCGGTTGGGCCTTGGATTAAAGGGCTTTCACATGGCCTTGGTATCTAACTAGAATACTACTAAGTTTCCAAATATTGCTACACGAGCCATCTACCGATATCTATGAAGTGACCGAGACTTTTCTAGGAATTATGTATTCCTAACAATCTCCCCCTAAGGGAGGTCACTTCATGTTACAAAAACTTAAACCTAGCATACTATGCCGTGTCTTCATTCTTATGCTCGCAGACTTGAATTTCTTTTTTTTCTCCTTCTTGTGAATATGTTGTAGTGACCTTGACTTTTAGGCTGGAGCACATTCCTTTGACTTTAACTTGTATGTGATCCTTGAGCTTCTTGAGATCATCATCCAATCATAATCTCTATTC
>BQNB010016247.1:63723-71918 GCA_026074375.1 Tanacetum coccineum
ATAAATCAAAAGTTCGTTATTCACGAAACAAACCGAATGTTTCTAGGGTGAATTCGACTTCTAGGGAAAGTTCTAGTAAGACGGATGAAAGAATTGATAAGCTTGCGGGCTAAATTTCGACCTTAGTTACGATTGTTACTAAGAAAGTTGTCACTCCCGCTACGGTTAAAGCGGTTGAGGAATCTTGTGTTACTTGTAGTGGGCCTCATGCTTACTATAATTTTCCTAATACCGATAGCAATCAATCAAGTATTTGTGCGGCAACGGGTACTTACAATCAAGTAGTCCCTCCAAACCGTGCTAGCAACCAAATGGCACCACCCGGTTTTGCTCCGATGCAAAACAATGGTCAAAATAGGTATAATCAAAATCAAAGGCAAGGAAATAATTTTAATCGGGGAAATAATTTTCATGGTAATCAAGGTTTTCAAGTTTCAAATAATCATGCTCCAAAATTTCAAAATCAAGGATTTCAAATCTAACATTTTCAAGTTCCTAATAATCAAGTTCAACAAGGGATTCCAAATGAGTTTTCAAGTTATATGAAATCTAATGAATCAATGATGAGAAATATGCAAAGTCAAATTAATGAATTGAGGGGTAATTTTAGTAAGCAAGAGGAAAGTCTTAGGAGGAATCTAAATAATGATATGAGCAGAGGATTTGAAGCTCGAGTGATCGAATAGACAAAACGAGAACACGAGAGCCTCACAATCCGGGCAATCCTAACCTGGACAATAAACAACCAACAACACGAAACACGGTGATAGAAAAGACAAGCATAATCTCACACAACATACAACTCCTTATTCATACAATTACAACTACGGAAAAGCATTGGGTTGCCTCCCATGAAGCGCTGTTAAGTCCTATGCTTGACCCGTCACCTGAAAAATCATTGGACATTGGGGAAGGTTTGGAGATCGAACTACCAATTGTGGTACGTCCCTGCCATAGTAGTCTTAACACGATGAACCATTCACTTTTGAAATTCGGCCCGTTTGGGTTTTTGAGATAGCTCAACAGTGCCGTAAGGAAAGACTTGAGTGAATGGTGAATGGTCCACTCCAACGGGAATTTAAGTTTGCCCGAGAAAATCTATCAATCTTGAATAAGAGGGAGGATTCGATCACCGACATGAAAACAAACGATTTTTGATCTTGAGTCATGGATTCTCTTTGTTTTTTCCTTATAGATCAATGAGTTCTCCATAGGCATGATCACGAAGTTCATAAGGTTTCATTGAGTTAACTTTTCCCGGTGATCAAGCCGCAGTAAAAGATCAAATCTGCTTGTTTCAAGGCCCAATAGGCTTTTGTGCCAAGCTCGATCGAAAGAGCAATGGCCTTTTCCATACACAAGCAATGTAAGGATACACCCGATGGCCGTTTTGTAAGCTGAGCGGAAGGCCCAATGCATCATCTAGTTTTGTCCGACCAGGAAGCACGGTTTTCCCACCTATGGTCTTGCAAGGATACGTTTCAAACCACGAGTTGACACCTCGACTTGCCCCACTTGTTTTGTCGATGAATATCCGTGTGGAGAGACGGTGAGTTGACCTCCATATTTCTTCATGACCTTTGCAAATAGGTTATCAGAAATGATTCCGCGTATCACTTTATGATACTCGAGGGGCACCAAATTCTGGCGAAGAGGAGATTTTAGGAATTTTGCTCACGACTCTAGGCATCATTTTGGGAGCTCTTTCGCTTCAACCCATTTGACAAGTAGCATCGGCCACGAGAATATATTTGTTCCCCTCGTGAAGACGGAATGGGCCCATAAAAGTCAATCCCCAAACGTCAAAGATTTCACAAACTTGGATGGAGCTTTCGAGGCATCTCATCCTTTGGAAGTTTTTCCCTGTCGTTAGGCACGAGTACACAGTTTTGACAAACTCGGGGCTCCTAGTAAAATGGTGGGCCAAAAGAAGCCGGAATCAAAGATATTTTTTTTTTGCGGGTAGTTTTGCACCATGATGTCCCCCGTTGGGGTCATTGTGGCAAGCCTTGAAGAATTCGAGAGCTTCCTTGCCGTGCACATCATCTCAGATCACTTGATCCTACAAATTTTAAACAAGAAGGTGTCATCCCAAAAATAATGTTTTCAAACACGGTCTTGAAGAATTTATTTTTTTCTGGTTAGGATTGAACATGCCCTTCACAACGAAGGTTACCCGCGTGGTAATTTGCAAAGTCTGACAAACCACGTGGTACTAGAATCACCCCACGTCAAGTCACCATACTTAACGTCTCGAGAAGGAAAATGTATTTTCATTAATCTCCTTTAGGTCGAGAACGTTTTCAAACGGTTTTCTAATCGGGACAGATGATCGGCTGCGATGTTTTCTCGCTCCTTTGTGTCAAGAACTTTAAAGTTAAATTCATGGAGGAGGAGAACCTCATCGGAGCTATCTCACTTTAGCAACCTTTTTGGCAAACGATACTTGAGAGCGGAATGGTCCATATGCACTATGCTTTTGTTCATGATAGAAAGACCGGAATTTTTTCGAATGCATACACCACGCTAACATTTCCTTTTCGGCGTGGTGTAATTAGAACAGCCGTCGGTCATCATCTGCTAGCATAATGGATAGCCGAAAGTGTTTTTTTCCATGACGTGCCCTACCCAAAACGCTCCTATGGCGTAATCACTTGCATCGCACATAAGTTCGAATGAAGATTCCCAGTTATTGGGTCAATCAAGATCGGATGAGCTCCGCGAAATTCTATTCTTGGAACGATAGAAAGCTTGGACGCATTCATTAGAGAAGATGAATGGAGAATTCTTCATTCTCGAGAAGATGAGTCATTGTCGGATATTTTGGAAAAATCCTTTATGAATCTTCGGTAAAAACCGGCATGACCTAAGAAAACTCCCTAAACTCCTGACAGTGGTGGGAGGGAGGTAATTTTGTGCAATGACATCTATTTGGCTTTGTCCAACCTCAATCCCATTTTTAGAAATTTTATTGGCCGAGGACAATGCCTTCTTTGACCATAACATGGCTCTCTCCAGTAAGACAACACAAAATGGTTGTCCTCTTCCATCTTTGCAAAACATTTTCTCAAGACGGGATAGGCAATTTTCATAGGAATTCCCAAAGACCGAAATCATCCATATAAGACTTTCCATTGTCTTTTCAACCATGTCGAGAAAGATGGCCAACATACACCTTTGAACGTGCCCAGGTGCACTTGCATAAGCCGCAAGGACATCGACCTTAGCAAACGTTCCAGTATGGACATTACATGTGGCTTTTCTTGATCACGATGGTCAATGGAATTTGGAAATACCCGGAAATCCATCAAGAAACAATAGTCTCTTTCCCGTCCTCCCGCTATTCTCTCGAGCATTTGAATTCCATAAAAACGGGAGTGGAAAGTGGGTCTTTACGGGTGCTTCATTTAACATGCGTAGTCAATGCATACCCGCCACCCTGTAACCAATCGAGTTGGGATCAACTCAAATTCTTCATTTTGGAACAACGATAAATCCAACCTTTTTGGGCAACATTGTATCTGGGCTACCATGGACTATCGGAGATTGGGTAAATCAATCCTGCGTCAAGAAGTTTTTCAACTTCATTCTTGATGACATCGTGGATTTTTGGATTAACCCTTCTCTGATGCTGAACTGCAGTCTCTAGCCTCATCCAATATAATTTTGTGGAGTACAAAATTCCGTTAATACCCTGAATGTCGATAATTTCCCAAGCAAATGGCTCGCTTGTGGACTTAAGAACCTGTGATTCAATCGGTCATTCTCCCTCCATCCTTAATTCTTTAGAAAAGGAGGACTGTTAACTTGTGTCAACTTTCCAAGAATGCGTATTCCAAGATGGGGAAGGCAAGTCTTTGATTCACCTTCTGGCGTTTCAATCAGATCGAAGATATTAACATGTTTTTGGCTTCACAAAGTTTGATTTCTTCTTGGTTTCGGGTGAAACAATCCACCTTGATTTGGAATAGGAGTCGGTGGTTCATTGTTCAAGAATGCTTCTAGGATGAGAATGTCCCCGTCGGAATTCATATTAAGATGGATCAACTTCCGTGAAGTTTTATCATCATCTAGAGCAAGAAAAGCATTTTGCTTCCTCGAAACAGTAGCAAAGTCACTTTTCTCCAAATGGAGTTAAGGTCGGGAGATGAATTAGCAACAATAGATCAAAGCACGATAAAGGATTTCGTGTGCTACCGGGAGAATCAGAAAAACCTAAGACACTCTTGCATTATTCTTCACTAGCCAATCAATGACGTGCAATCCGTTTGCCCTTCAATATGATTGAAATTTAGCCGTGTACCATCGAAGTTTGATCTAGGTTAGAAATTATGGCCTCTTTGCCAACACGAAGGGTAATTTCAACCCTCGTACTCATTCGAAGAATGCACGACTAGTTTTCAGAAAACACCTCACCGAGAATTAGAGGGTACAACGGGGGTCTGGCACTAATTCAACACCACAAAATCGGCTGGAAATTGGAACTATCCCACCAACACACGAACCGTCTTGTGGCGATACCTGATTGGTGTAGTAGAGTGAACGGGTCCGCTAGCTCTAGCGTCATGCGCATGGTTGGGTAAAAGCTCGGAAAGAGAGAGATCCTCCACACGGAATATACGGCATAAGATTGATGCTTGCACCCGAGATAGCGCCAAGGTCATTCATGTGTTAATGCCAGAGAAATTCACGATGGGATAAGGAATCTGTCGGGTCTCCAAGTTTTCCTAGGCAAAACTTGTTAAGGATGACCGCCGAGCAAGTTTCGTTCAATTTTGCCATTTCACTCAATTTCTCTTTGTTTCCGATTATGCCTTTTAAAGTTAGGCGAACGTAGGCATAAGAGTCCAAAGAGCATACCAAAAAGCTAATTTCGAAATCTTATCATTGAAAGATTTCATAGAATTTCTCAATTTGTTTCGTTAGCTTTTTTCCTTGGCCATTCATCATTCTTCTTGATGGAAATTGACTTGATAGCTTTGAAGAATTGGAGTGTCAACAGGAGAAACATATGGCTCAGGATTGGATTAGGAGACTGAATTTGAACAAAGGAGGTTTGACGTCTCGGTGCTTCCGTTTATTAGCCGAGACATCGGTCCTTTTCACCGACGGAGTCAAGATTAACTGCTTTCGGTCCTTGGATGGTAACACCACTTCGGGTAGTGATACCTTTTAAAATCCCTTTGCCTTTGGGGTTTTATTTATTTTTTTTTTTTTTTGTAACAGTGTGACCAAATGGAAGAGTTCCAGAACCGGAAGTAGAAGCTGTATTAGTAGTAACAAATTTTGAAAGCATGTCAGTCAAATTTGCCATTTGGGATTGCAGGTTTTGACCTTGGTTTTGCATGTTTCTCAACACTGCATCATTGGCTGTGATATATCTTTCAAAATCTGTTTTTGACACACCGTGTGTCTGAGGAGCAGGTCCTTGAGAGCCTACCGTTTTGATTGACCGGTAGGTCGATAAATCTGACCTTGGTTGAAATTGGTTTCCTGCTGTTTGATTGAAGTTATTTCCTCGATTGAAATTGTTTTTTGACTATTTGCCATGAGGAATCTGAATAGGAGGAGGAAAACCAGGAGGTCGAATTTGATTTGAGACCATCGGAGGTCGATAACCAGAATTAGCTTGGTTGAAATTGGCCGCAGCGGCTTGGGACACATACTCTTGGATATTGTCATGGTAAATGTTGCTATTAGTGGCTGGACAGTTTTGATAAAAATGACCTCCCCCACAAGTTACACAACTTTGTTCAACCGCTTTTACGGGGGCGGAAGCTGGGGTTTGGTTCTTTCTGTCGAGAATCAATGCCCGAACCATGTCTTTGAGTTCAGCAACATCAGATGAGATTGCTGGGGTGGAAGAGCTTGTACTCATTTTAGCTACAACAGCTTTGTTTCTTGATTGACGTACCTTAGACTTGCTCTCGATGATTTTTAAACATTCTCGAGGCATTTTGTCTAAGAAGTTACCACCAGCAGCAGAGTTCAATGAATCTTGATCAATTGAGTTTAGGGCATTATAGAATGTATCGAGTTGATGCAATTCTGAAAACCCATGATGAGGGCATCCCCTTAAAAGATCATTGAAACGATCCCAAGCCTCACAAAACGTCTCATCAAATTTTTGCTGAAATCTCGTGATTTCATTTCTGAGATTTGTCGTTTTAGAGGGAGGGAAGAATTTGTTAATAAATTTCGTAACAAGATCATCCCATGTTTCAATCGACCGAGGGGGTTCTTTTTCCAGCCATATCCGGGCTGCCCCTTCGAGAGAAAATGGGAAAAGCATAAGTTTAACCGACGTATTTGGTACGTTCGGAATCTTCATCGTAGAAGTGATCTTGTTGAAATAACGGATGTGAGCATGTGGGTCTTCTTTATCATTTCCAAAAAATTGCTTGTTTTGGACAAGATTCAGAAGACCATGCTTGATTTCAAAGTTATTTGCGGTGATTTCCGGAATAACGATCGCATCCTCGTACCCCTCGGTGGGTGCTTCGAGCAATTGCGCCATAGTACGATTATCAGCCATCGTAACTATGGGAGGATTATCAAGTTTCTCAAGATTGGATGATTCAACAGAAGTTTGTTGGACTTGCTGTTGTCGACGTTTACGGGCTTGAGAACGAGTGCGCATGCACAAAATAGAAATATAAAAAGAAAATTTACACTAATTTTTTTTTTTTTTTTTTTTTTTTTTGATTTATTCACAATGTATTTTACGGACAATGAGATAAGACAACTTAAACCAAATAATCTACTTACTTCACGGTAGCTCTCAAAAAGATAAACGCACAGGTGAGCGGAGGAGTAGGAATAGCGCGAAGCTTATTTCTCCTTTCGGGTCGTAGTTCCAAGGAACAACCCTCCTTATACCCACTTTATAGTTTGTTCAACTTTTCAAGGTGAGCCGTATATCGTAAGAGACACAAATGGCAAGTTTTAAATCTTTTGTTCGAGTTGGGAACCAATAAGTTCACCGGAAGTTATTATGATAATACCTCAATTGAGAATATTATATTTTGGTATTTTTACCAATTTATGTATTTTATTTCTTGTTTATGGACAAAAATTTTTATTTTTTGATTTTTATTTTTTTTTTTTTTTATTGTTTTTAGATGATAATTATACTAATAAAAGAAAGTGAAAAATATTTTTGTACTTTTTATATTTTTGTAGAAGAAAAATATTCACAGATATAAATATAAATTGTCAATACGTAGCGATATTCTTTTTCAACCTCCCCGGCAGCGGCGCCAAAAATTGGTTACGCGCGAACCAACCCTTCTTTTTATGTATCAATAAGTAAATATAAATATAAATACACAAAAAGGATCAGAATCCGCGAGATCAAGAAAACCGGAAGCAGTATAGAGTGTTCCCGGGTCGTTATGTCCCAACGAGGCTGAGATGGAAAATCGAGAGACGATTGATGATTGGTGTTTGAATGTAACAAGGAATGTTTGTGAATTAATACTGAAAGCAAATGCACATAAAAATTAAACAAGAACATAAACTAGAACAAGCATGAAAGCTACTAAAAACTTTTACACTAAGGCACAAATAAGCTAATCTAAATCTAAATAAGCAAATTAAGCATGAAATTTAAGCTAAATTAACAAGAGTAACACAACAGTACTAACAACAGTACTACCAGTATTAACTACCAGTATTAACTTAAAGTTAGTACTGCTAGTTATAAGTTAGTACTGTTAAGTTAAGGTTAATACTGTTAGCCTTAACAGAACACAATTAAACAGGAAATAAGCAAATAATCTAAAACAGGAGGTTAACTACCCAAAATAAGCACTTAAGCATAAGAATAAGCAACCAGAATAGACTATAATGATAAATAAGCTAGAAAACTAAAACTGATAAACTCTTAAAGTTATTTTGAAAAGGGCAAATAAGTTCTACTGAAGACAATAAACCTAAATAGGTTTAATCTACTCTAAAAAGCTAAACCAATCTTAAATAAGTAGAAACAATAAGCTAGTAAGCAGAAATGGACTAGCAGTACTAACAGTATTAACTTGGAGTTAGTACTGTTCCAAAAGTGAACTAGCAGTACTAACTTGGAGTTAGTACTGCTAGTGGAAAATACTTTTGAAATTTTCAAGAATCATTTTTCTTTTTATATTAATAAAAAAACAGATTATCAAGTAATAAATTAAAACACTTATAAGCAACTT
>BQNB010016248.1:0-71916 GCA_026074375.1 Tanacetum coccineum
TTTTTGACAAACAAGATTGGAGCTCCCCAAGGTGAGGAACTGGGTCTTATGAAGCCCTTGTCAGAAAGTTCTTGAAGTTGGTCTGACAATTCCATCATTTCCGATGGAGCTAATCGATAAGGTGCCCGTGCTACAAGTGCAGCACCAGGTATCAAATAGATTTAGAATTCCACTTGTCGAGTCAGAGGGAGACCCGGCAAGTCTTCAGGAAATACCTCAAGAAAATTTCGAACGATCGGTACGTCCTCAAGTCGCTTCTTCTCCGACTTGTCTTCAGTCTCCTTTGTAGTAACATGTGCCAAAAAGACCTGACATCCTTTTAGCATGTACTTCTGCGTCTTAGTGCATGAGATGATGTTCAATCGAGTCTCATTCCCTTGGTTGCTTCCGTCACCATGAACAATCAAGGTTTTATTTCCCTAGGGAATACGAACGATTTTCTCGGCACAAACGATGACTGCTTGGTACTTTGCCAACCAATCCATACCGATAATGACGTCAAGACTACCAAGTTTTATAGGCATTAAGTCTATGTTGAATGGGTGGTTCAAGAAGTTTAATGTACAACCCCTAAGGATAGTGTTTAACCCAAATATTCTCCCGTCAGCTAGTTCAACGTCATAATAGTGATCTAATGCAGTTGGTTGTAGCAATTTGTAGCTTAAAATGCAGTAACAACAAAGCTTCTATCGCAACCAGTATCAAATAAGAAAGAAGCAAAACGTTGTTTAGAAAGAACTTACCTGCACGACATTAGAGTCAGGGTTTGTACCCGCACTGACCTATCCATTACCCTTCCCGCTGAATGGCATTTCCAGCTGGTTACCGCGGTTGTTTGTTTTTAAACTTTGGGAACAATCCCTCTTGAAATGTCCCTAGTCTCCACATTCAATAGCATGTAGGTTTCTGACCAGCCTAGTTCCACTTTGGTTTTTAGCAGTGTTGGCATTAGGCGTACTACCACAGTCACGGGCCAAGATGGCCAACATCTTTTGGCTACTTGTAGCATTTGGGAGAACATGGACCATCATGGTGATAGTTGCATTTAGCCTATTGGGATTTAGATTCTTCGTATGGCTTCTTCTCACCAGATCCTGCAGTGTAGGCTCGGCCAGTGTTCGGCCTATTGTTTTGTTTTTGTTGTGGTTGTTGGTGGTTATCATCTTGCTTTCTCTTGTTCTCTGTCTGACATTCAACAAAAGTGCGGATTTTCTTATCCATCAGCTCAGTTGCTATTTCAATTGCCTCTTGCACTGTCTTAGGCTTTGATGCTACTACACTTCCGTGGATCATGTTGGGCAAACCACCGACATATCTCTCAATCTTGTCAGACTCTTCAGGAAACATTCTAACACACAACAATGCCAATTCCTGAAAACGTTGGTTGTACCCTATCACGTCGGTACCTTTCACTTTCAAATTCCACAACTCAGCCTCCATTTTCTTAATCTCGACCCTCAGGCAGTACTTGTCAATCATCTTCTTTTTCAAGTTTGTCCAAGTCATTGCATACGCAACATCATGACCAACAGTCCTAACATGAGAGTTCCACCATGTTAGCGCACCTGCGAGAAGAGTACAAGTGGAAAACTTGATTTGGTTCTCCACCGAGCAGTTGCTTATACTGAACACAGTTTCCATTTTCTCAAACCATTGAATCAATTCGACAACTCCTTCCGTGCCCTTGAAATTTAGAGGTTGGCACTTCATGAAGTCTAGGTAAGTGCACTCTCTAGCAACTCGTTCCGTCCTTCTAACACCTGTTCCCGAAACATGGCTGTCATCGCCATTCGTGCTTCTGTTAGCATCACGTGCTGCCAAAGCGGCAGTAACGCCTTGGTCAATCATTGCCTGAAGCTGGGCATTAGTGACAGATGTGGTGGCGGCTGTTGCAGCCGGTGTTGATCTGGTGGCTCTTTTTGGTGCCATTTTCTTCAATCACAAGAAAATATAATACCCGTTAGATTTCGTAAAATCATAACCATGACATGACATATACACAATAAGTAAAGAGAGATCACAACACATAGTGAAATATACAACTGAATTGAAGTTAACAATGGTGTAACTAAATCGACATTCATTCATAATAAATTAGATTACAAACATGACATAATACCATTATTCCATATATAATTGGAAAACATACATGATTGGTTCAGATACAAAATGATCACAGCGATTAGGTTACAAGATAAAATATACAACCTAAAGCCATACTAGCCGAGAGTTACCCGTAATACTTTAATTAACTGAACAAAATCACTAGCCATAACTGTCTATGAACTCAGTACCAGAGCCTCCCTCGGTGCATCGGGCTATGCCGGACCTTTAGTGGGCCCCTGCTGTCTCTGAAACTCTGTCATCTAGGTCTATAGTCCCTTCAACAGCTTTAGTGCCTCAATGAACTGTGTCTGTCTCCTACGGTCCGCTGCCAGCAACTCTGTAATCGCCGCCTGTCTCCTGCGGTCCGCTGCCAGCAACTCTGTAATCGCCGCCTGTCTCCTGCGGTCCGCTGCCTGCAACTCTGTAATCACTGCCTGCTGACCCAATACAGTAGTACGCAGTGACATAACCTCTGAATATGCAAGATCACTAACGTCCATGGATCGTCCCCAAGCCTCTCGAGACATCCTAGCCTCTCTCTCCATCAGTAGAGCTGTACGAGCATGTGCACACCTATCCCTATACAGCATGTTGAGCCGACCAGCCATCAGCTGTCGCTCAGTCTGCTCATCATCCAACCTCACATAGATCTCGTCTATGTCTTGCCTAACCCTAGTGGCAAACTCTGTCATCCGTCGACCCAAATCTGTGTAATCAGTCGCTGGTGCCCCTGGCATGTGTACCAGCATCTCATCCCAAGTGTCGGTGATCCCATAACTGACATCTCTCTCTAGATCCCGCATAATCTCCCTATCCATAGTGGCAACAAAACCATAGTCCGCCCTGAAACCTCCAGGAGGTCTAGCAAAGCAAAACACAACCTCTTTCGAGGTGGTAAGCAAACCTTGGGTCTGTCCGCTCCATGGTCAGTAGAGGGTAGCAACAAAGATGGTGATGAAGTCGGTAAGGGTATATGTAAGATAGGTGGTATCCCCGATGGTGGGGTACCTGATGGTGGTGTATTTGCTCTAGTATGGGAGAGTATGATATGGTGCGGTGGTGAATGGGAATAGATGGGCCTCAGCTCTCAGCCGAAATCATCACAGTCTGTATCCCAATGATAAGTAAGGACTAGACAGGTAATTGGTGGAGGGTGCAAAGTTATGGAGGATGATACTTGAGTGGTGATGATACTGGTAGTGGTGATAGTATCAGGGGTAGTGGTGGAGAAGGAATTTGAGCAATGGTGATGACGATGAGGAAAGTGGTGAGTGGTGGTTGAAGTAGGTTATAAGCAAGGAGTATGGCAACCTCTGTATCAGACCAAAATGGTGTAGGTGGCTCATCTCGGATCGATATCCTAGTAGTAACATGGTATGCAGGATGTGGTGGTGGTGTAGCCGCAGACTCGTCGGTCTCAAACGACTCTGTCTCCTCAACAGATGGGGCATGATCAACAGCTGGTAAAGCAACAATTGTAGAGTCGGCAGGAGCTGGTGCTCCCACCTCCCTTACCCCTTCAAATAGCAACCATCATCTTCCCCTCATCATCATCGGATGACTCATCCTCATCATCGCCATCGTCTCCTCCGTCGGCAGGATAATCAGCAGGATCCTCCTCAGGGTCCTCATCATCATCCTCCTCTGGATCCTACTCAGGATCTGACTTAATGAACATAGAGCCCTGGTAAATTAGTTTGGGTGACTGGCAGCAGCAGGCAGTGGCTGCTCCTCAGCTGGGAGTAACTTATCCTCTGGTGCATGAACTCCAGATATACGCCCAGGAACAAACCTCTGTGAAGGTGTGTACTCAGGACCCCGACACATACATCAGAGTGGCGAGTCCTGAACAGCAGCTACCAACATAAGCATAACTTATCCTCCTGCATCAAACACCCTACGAAGAGAGATCCATGTCTGACAACCCTATAAATGGATTGGATACAACAGTGTATGTAACCGTGGAATCCTTAAAATCCGACATGACAGACATCTGAAAACCAAAAATATCTTAATTAGTATTTAATATACGACCTCTTATAGTAACTTATAATTATATCATAACATGTGATATCAATCATAGAATGCATCTATGTCCTAATCACCTAATGCAACTACCTAGTGTATGTATGTATGTCCAGTGAAAATCCCTTTTGTATGTGAATGCAAGTTTGAAAACGGGTAATAGTCTGGCAAAAACATTTGACCTGGATCCTATAAACCTGTTCTCATTGATACCAATCTGTAAACCCCCCCAAATTGGGTCTCAAAAGCGATTATGAGTTGGGGGGGTGATACTTCATAGATCAAAACACAAGAATATATAAGAACGACCAGAAAAGTCTCCCGGTTTAATAACCGATACATTGGATTAAGCAAAGTATTATGTTACAAAAATCGAGCTTCACTTGTTCAAAGTACATATTGGCCCAAGGAATCTAGTCCATAACAAATGTTTTCCAAAATGTAATGCAACCAATCTTTAATGCATGACTTCCAAAATAACTACCTACCCATTTATCCCTAGTCTTGTAACTAACTGAACCCTGAAAAAAATTTTCTTAAAAACGTCAACCATATGTGTTGAGTATTTCATAGGTTATAAAAATAGTATAATGTAGGACTCGCAAAGATTTTTACCCATGATAATTGCCAACACATGCAAACGACATAAAATGTGATTACGTTTCCCTAAGCTCGTGACACTGAAGCTCAACATGTATGAATTGCAATATAAATTGCCAACATTGCCCGTGATGATGTTCTAACCTGTAGCATCCTATGTCCGACATGGTATACGTTTGTTGTTCGGCAAACCGACACAGTGAGCTTGACTCACCTGAACGGGGATGTCAATCCCAAATAGATCTATTTAAACATTCGCGCCTCTACAAAAAAAAACAAAAAGTAATATGGACAGTTCATGATAATGGGCCTCAAGAGGTTATCACACTTAGGCAAACACGTAATCGTAAATGTGAAATGTCCACTTGCGTCTAATTGTAAAAAAAGCATATGTTTCTCACCCCAAAACTTTTAAATCATTATAAATGTAAAACGTGGGGCTATGAACTCACCTTGAGTAAATGAATATCAAGTATATCACAGAAAGTGCGTCAGATAAACGCCGAGTGCAACCTAATTAATTATAGGCCGTATTAGTTAAAACAAGCTCTTTGAATAACTAATGACCATATATAAAATCTATATTGCTTACATCGCCATCTAATTGGTTGTGAAATCTAATTTATACAGTTAAAACGTTATAAATATTTCCGTAGTAAAAACGACGTACCTTTATCGTTTTAAAGCCCGTTTCTTACGTTCTTATGTCCACGCTTTTGTATTAAGACGAGGTATTAAAATATCACATTTACATTTTTTAGTCCCCTGATGAACATGATTTCATTACTGTTCAGAAAGTTTATAAATTTATTATTTAATAGATTTAGTTATCGTAAAACCCGTAAATGTCGTATCTTTATTCCGTTTTAACTACCCTTTTTTAGAATTCATTCGAGCACAGTATTCGTATTAAAAGTTATATCAAATTAATGATGTATTCAAAAATGTTCAATGTCCTGATATGAACAATAACTTTTATAAAAATACGTTTTATAAAAGTAAGATTATAGTCGAAAAACTACACTCGCGTAAGTCGATAACTCCTTTCGTTAATTAATAATAAACATTATATTTCTAATTGTTTTGAAATCCTAAAAAATAATGTACTATCGATAAAATATGTTCACATTTTTCATTAGATGTTAATAGTAATTTGGTTTTTAAAAAAATTTCTATTTATAAACGCGTTTAATTAGTGAATAATTTGTAAATTATCGTAATCTCCCTCGTTATAAATCGTTCTTTGAGATTCTCTACAGCCCACGATCCTGGTACCAATGAAGTATTTTATAAAAATCATAAAATAAATATTTTTTATTATCAATTTGAGACAAAATGTTTATGTTTTTTCTTAAAAACATGTTTAAACGAGTTATGTCACTTTTTAAATGCTAACCATCCTTGTTACAAGTCCATTACATGCACTTATCATCACAATGTTTTACACTCCTATGGTCCTAAGTCCATGATTAGCTAAATAATTCCAAATCACAATATTCATAAGCTTACACACTCATTTGTTCATGAACATTTATAAGTATACTTTTTAGATAACTTGCTTATATATACTTTTTATACATAAACCAAACTCATATAATGTATATACTTCCATTTACATGATATTAACAATAATATAGCACATGACAAAGTATATCATACCATGATCATAAGTAAAAATTCCATTTTTACAAGTAAACGAGTTTCTTAGATGGTGATAAACTATACAACCTTATACATACCTAAATCAAGAATGTAAAGAGAAATTAAGAGTTTTTTAGGTACCCTAATATTAATGTGTGGATGATGTGAACAAAAAGTGATAAAACCCTTGTTTAGAAACCAAACCCTAGCTTACAACCCTTGAAAACCCTAATTCCAAGCTAAACCCTAATCTTGAACCTTCTTGCTTTAACACTTGTAAATGCTTAACCAAGCCTTCTAAACACCTAAGGTTATCTTAGATATGATGTAGGAAGTGGTAAATGATGTAGGAAAATTTGAATTGGAATTTAGTAGGTGTATTGTGCATGCCGTGGCTAAAAGAGAGACACAGGGAGAAATAGTTTAGTTTTCCCTTAGTAAAATGAAGAGATGTTAATGAGTGACCTTTACTAGCTTAAGCATTATAAAGAAAAGTTCTTGGACTAGTCAAAGACATATTGAGGGTCTTATGGAAGTCTTGGTCCATATCACTATTAGGAAAAGTAAGAAAACAACTCTTGGTTCCCTAAAATAATTAGATATTTCTTTGTGTTTTCCCTATTGAATCCGGCCATAGGTACATATATGTGATGGTATTTTATAAATTTTAGATATTGATACCAATTGTGGTATTTGTTTGAAGCTAGCAAAGTTTTGCGGATCCGGTTATGCTAAACGTATTTTATCACGAAAACATAAACGTTTACAACGTAATCAAATAAAATAAAATGATACAAAGTTAATAATTTACCCTCAAAATAATTTACCTTAACACTTTTTCTTGATGTAAAAATTTTAATTGTTTTGATGCCCGTTACATTGAACGATATTTTAGCTACACGATTTAACTTAATGATTTCAATTTAAAAGCAAACGCTACAATACTAAAAATAAATAGTAATTTAACTTGACGTAGTAAAAAGACCCTAAAAACACGAGGTGTTATAGTAATTCAAAGTATTATCAAGCATTTAATAATGAATCAAAGAATATATTATTTGTCATTGCATACTAGTTTAATCATTACATAAACTCTGTAAGCTTCTTACAATCTTGTAGAATACTAGTAATCAATTAAGAACAAGCAAGAACAAGAGGAGATGTTGGGTTGGAGATGTTAGGAGAAAACTTGGATGGAATAATGGATTAAATTATAAAATGAAATGTATAGGAAAATGGAACAACCAACCCTCCCAAGACTAGGAGAGGGTGGTTTATACTCTACAATGCCTGTCCAATAAGGGAGAGTTTGGGCCTCCCCATGGGCCTTGGGCCGGAACAGATTAATAATCTAATCCTTATACTAACTATGAGCTAAGACTTGTTACAACTTTGGAAGTGACCGACACTTTTCGTGTTTCCAAAAAAAAAAAACACCAAATCTCCCCCTAAGGGAGGTCACTCCAATTTACAACTTTAAACCTAGCATACTAGCTTCATCCTTAGTCTTTAGCTCGTACTTTGACTTTCTCATTGTGAATATGATGTAGTGTCGAATGACTCTTGGATTGACTGTTCCTTGAACTTGTATTTGACATTGTGATCTTGAGCATCTTTGAGATCATCAACCAAGCACAATCTCTACACCATCTTGAAACTTTGCCACCTTGTGGACTTGCGACTTCTGACGACATGCTCATGTACCATTCTATGAAAAGCTATTAATGTTGTCATCTTCTTGAAATTCTTCAACTTTAAACACTTTGACACTTCTAGAAAGATGTGTGGTACAGAGTAGAGCGGGAAGGTCTTGAAACATGTACTTGAGCTTTCATGATGACTTTATGTTTGTCGGTCGGGTATGAGCATGTGGTTATGGATCTTGTGAGCCAGCTGGAATCAGGAACCATCCACTACCAGTTTATTACATAGCCGCAAAAAAACAGTTAGCAAAAAGCAGGGGGAGAATATGTGCTTTGTCATATTTCGCGCCAGGTTGGTTGGAGAAACCAACGTTGTATCCGTGAGGATCGACCTGTGATCAGATAGATTCAATTTTAAGAAGAATCTTCTTGACAGGATTTCCAGCTGAAGTATTGAATCTTTCTAACACATAAGTATTAGATTCATCGTACTCAGCATGTTCTCATTATCGGAACGTCTCAAAGCAGACAGCACGATAAAGAGTTGAACCATTGAGTACTATCCAAACCTCACCGATTGATTTAGAAAATGATTTTGAAAATCAATCGGTGTATCATTTACAAAAGTGGGTTTTTGTGACACAACCGAGAGTGGTTTAAACATTTCAAAAATTCACTTACAACCGTTTGCATTCCATTTCCTAGAACAATTATGATTCGTATAGAATCGCACATCGTTTCTTTCAAGTTGCACAAGTTTGATTCATAAAGAATCGTAACAAGTTACCTACCATGAGCTTTTTTGATGTTTGACTCAAGCAAGATTTTCCTTCTTTCATTGTGAATGAAGTCACTCTGATGTTCTAGGCAAAATCACAAGGATAATTCCGAAGGACACTTTAAGAATGTATCTTGTCATTCAAATTGTGTGACTTAGCCAAGTATAATTTGCAAGTGTCCTAATGAGATTAATATGATATCTTTTGGCTTCTAGACTCAATAAGTGCACTTTGTATTTTATAGTTGCTCGTCAAGCTGGAGCTAAGTGTGCCTACCTTTCAAAATCAATAACTCGGATGAGAGAGTCAATAAAAATGAGTGGATCTTCTCCGTGAAGTTTTGAAACAAAGTCATTCTTGACTTGAGTGAGCTGGGAGGAGGGTTGTTCATAGCGGCACTGGGTCCAATGACTGTACTTCAATGTCAGACAACACCTGAGTGTTTCTGACAGGCATATGTATTGACCCGTTTCAGCCTAAGTTTAATGGAGGGCTTCTTTATTTTCACCACACCCTTTAATCCTTGACATTCTTTTTCATTCTTCAACCCCTTCAATGCTACCGAGACTTCATAACTAACACCTTGTTTTTAGGTTTGTACCATTGCTAGCTCATCTTAGTCGTGGCATTATTTACCCCTTTCTCACTTTTCTCCATATTAATGATACCTAAGACTTCTACCTAACTATTGGGATATCCCTGGGTAAAAAAATCCCTCTCAGGTTCTGGCTGGATCATGGGATATGAAAACCAAGCCTAACCGCCTTATAACTTCATAAATTAAAAACAATGGTCAGACTTTTGGGATTTTCATCACAAGCCTTTCCAAAAACATTGAAAATTTCAATCAAAGTGTTTGATATCAATATCAAAATATTACACTATTGAGAGTTTTTTCATCAATCACTAAAAACGCTTCCCCCCCTTAACATGTGCATCGTAATAGTAGTAACAGCTAGTATGGAGTGCCTTGATTCCATTTTATATGATCACTTCTGTAGTATTTATTAAGTCCAAGGTTAATCCCACATTTTCTCCCCATATCCAAAATGTTAATGCGCCTTGAATAATTTGGATATCAATTGATTAACTATTCGGGGACAAAATGAATATGATAGCAGATTGGCACATGTTTTTGCTCCCCCCTCAACTTTTTGAGGGTTTATAAGAATGAATCCGAAAACAATAATTTGAAAGATTTTGAATTAACTGAGAAAATCCTAGAAAAATTTGTACTCGAGCCCATCTTAAAATTCACCATTAAGTCTACACTAATAATGAACATATTCACAAGAAAAAGTTTTAACGAGGATTGTGACCCTTTTTAGGATGAGAACAACATATGAAAATCATATGGTCCTTTGTAGAAGCCGTAGGTCACCCCCATATGGTCGTCCACCGACAAATCTCTCCCAAACCCTCATTATTCCTCCTTGTCTTTAGCCTCTTTTCAATCGCCTAGATCATAGCTCTTGCGTTTGCTTTGTCACGTTGGCTCCAAAAAGTCTGTGGCAAGTACTCCATTCTTATTCCCTTGAGGCGATCATTTAGAGCAGTCCGAACGTCATCTAGAGTACCATCGCTGAACTTGTGTAGTTCGTCAATGCGCATCAATCTGTTCTTCTTGTCTTTATTCTCGTAGATGAATCCTCTTGGATCGGAGTATGGTGTATAAGCGTCTTGTCTTCTCAGATTGGATCTGTACGTGTCAGGCTTTGTGAGGTTGAGTTTCTTTCTTTTGATATGCTTTTACTACACCCAGTTAACAGAACTTCCACAGGCCGCTGGATGACAACTCTTCGTGTAAACATTCGTAAGGAGACATTAAATGCAATACGTTCTTCAACGCTGAGATTTGTCACTTTTCCTTGCACGAGAAGAAGCAGCATATCTTCAATGTCTTGGATCCTTAGTCTGTGGAAGTCGCCTTCTTTGAACTTGTAGAGAACATCATCATCCCTTCGTACAGTAATCCAGTCAAGATGCTTATAATCATGCCATTCGGACTATTTCAACCTTATTGGACAGCAATGATCCCTTTTGTGGAATAGACCCGTCACGAGCTGATTCCGCTTGAAGATGCAAATGCATAGTAACTGTCTTCGCTTTTGTCCTCAATGACGAGATTCCCCAGAGGGCAAATTTGTCGTATTTATGATGATCGTTTTTTTGACTCCACATTGAGTTATAGTCACTAAGTCCTTCTATCCATTTGATATTCCCGTAAATCTTCAGGCCAGTTAGTCTTCGTTATACTGAAGTAGATTTACTTTCCGTCTTGACACAAACCACCACTAAGGTATACCCAGTCCGTTATTGAAGAAGTGACGAAATGGTAATAACACGACGACCTTGAGAATTTGGAACTAACGGTAGTTGGCCTGTCGCAATCATGCAGATATATTGCGACCTTCAGGTTGATCCAGGCTAATTTTTTTTCGTTGTGGCTTTGTAGACACTCCTCACAAAAATAATCCTGTTCATTCAGAACTCGTTTGCAAGTGGCCTTTCAAAGCAGCTCAAAAGTTGGACCTGCTAGCAATGCAGGGTGGTTAGAGATTGAACATTACCGGATCAGCACAAGACAAAGCGTGCTCCGTGAGCGCGCTGCGTGTAGAAGTCGTTAGTACATGTGCGAACGACTCTCGAAGGTCTTGTTGTCCATATTGCATAACCAAGGTTGGACAATTCTTGAACGGGCGCTGAAACTATACTTATTCCATGCATGATCAGGAAAGGTAAGTCTCGTAGGTTGTTGAAACCAGTCAGGAAGACGTTTGGCGACCTTCTATCTGCTTGTTCAACTATGGACACCTTTTTACGAACGGTCCTGGTCTAGCAGGTCCTTCAAAGACATCTGAAGATTGCATGTAGCTATCCCCTAGCTAGAAAATTGTCTAGCAGTTTCTTGTTGAGTCTTAGATCCTAATACAGGTATGAACCGTTCCTTGCCTTCTTGGTTTTCGTTTCACTTGTAAAGCACCTGGTAAGAAATCGTGTTCCTTTCCGTCTTTCTTCTTGTGGGACCCCCGGACTATTCCAGCTGACGGGTTTCTGAATCATCATCTTTCTGCACCATCTCTATGGTCTTTTAATTGTGACTGGTATCGCCAGTAAGGTTATCTAACAAGATCTTGGGTGAGCTCATACGCCTTAACAAGCCTTGTAGAGCGTCTCTGAATGTTTGTGACCTGTTGATAGGAGTTGTTAGCTTCCTCTTGGTCAATTAAGATCTTTTTTTAGCTCTAGTTCCAGAAAGATTGCAGCTGACAGCAATAGAGAGGTTTTGGCTTCCTTTGATGAACGCCAAACCCAAGAACCTCATAACTCGATTAGATCGTTTACAACTTCTCAGACTTTGGGAATAATTTTGGAGACTTCTTTTTGACTTGTTCCTTGATGATTTTCTTCATTCCGTCACAATTGAATCAAGGGAATTGTTGATTTGCAGTAGTAACTCTTCTCGAATTCTCTCATACTTCACATTGGACTAAAGCAACGTGCCACTATCATCCTGAATTTTTAGTCGCTGAGAATATTGATCTAACGGTGCTAGGAATAAGAGAGACTACAGCATAGTTGATTTGGTATTGCCTGGATACTGAGAAATTGTCCTTCTACCTTTAAGTATCTATAAATCAAAGCCAAACAACGAGGCAAAGTTAGGAAGAATTTGTAGCAAGGAGCTTGTATTGTTGCCAGGTGTCAGAATTGGTGGTTGTTGAGTTAGAAGAATGACGAGAGGATAGACGTTTTGTTTGAAGGGCGATTGAATATGTGTGCAGTTGAAAAAGATGGTTTTCATGATGGCAGTAACAAAGTATAATAGCGAGAGAGTGGCTTCAGTATGTGTCCTAAAAAATCACACACACACACACACCGGAGTCTTGGTTTGGGATTCACATGTTGGGGAGAGATGAAAGGCCAGATTGATACAGGACTAGCTCTGTTGTTGACCATAACAGGATTAACCGGAGTAGGATCACATGATGTCTTCAATTATCTCTTGGGTTGCTTGAAACTGGGTAATATCACATCCTGTCATTACTTCATCTCATCCATCAAGATCGGTTTTGGATCTTCGACTAGCCCTTAGTACCTTGATCTTCTTCATATGTAGCCTCTTCATCCACTTTTGCTCTTTCAACATTCGTTACTTTCCTTCTACATCATTGTCCACAGCGCGAGAGAGCTGCGCGATCTGATGATGAAATACTAGTAAACATCGTCATCAGTATCCTCTTTCTGTATTATTTCATCAATCATGAGTTGTGAGCTTTGGATGGACAAAATCATCACCATCATCATCTGATTCAGTCTGCTCTTCATCATCATCTTCTTGAACCGTCTCATCAATGTCATGTTCATCATCATCTTGAACTTTCTCATCATATCATGGTCAATCTTCATCTTCATCATCCTGAGTAGTCCCAATTAACGACATTTTTATCTGCATTCTTCCATCATCTTGAGCTTGCTCATCAATTTGATCAGTCGTCACTTGATTTCCAAGATATAATCCCCCCAAACCACTGATGAACAGTATCATTTACTATTCATATCAGTTTATAAAAATATTTTTATAGAATTAAATATATATATCTTGTAAACTACGTAACTTGTTCGTTATAATTCCGTTTTTCGAGTTCTTTATGTCCGTGGGTTCGTATTAAGGAAAATTATCAAAATATTATATTTATACAATTTATACCCCTGATGAACAGTAACTTTTACTGTTCATCAAGTTTATTATAAATTTATATAGATTATAAAGTTAATAGAGAATAACTTGTAAATGTCGTATCTTGTTCGTTATAATTCCGTTTTTTTTTTTTCCGAGTTCCTTACATGCTCACGATCCTTGTAATTAGCACTATTTTTATAAAATATAAACAAAAGATTTTATATTTTCGAATTTCAAAAATATATAATAAAGACATAATTAGGGTTTCAAATTAAACAAGTAGTTTACTCAGCATTTGATTTTTAATGGACCTTGCACCATTATTTATTCAAAGTGTTTGTACCGTAATATTTCACATGTAATTTATCCTATAAATGTCCATGTCCTTTGTCCCTTATGAAATCATCATATACGTTTATATAACTTTAAAATAAAACTATGTGGTGATTAACTAATGCCACAAATAAGTACACATATAGGAAATTAATAAACGATTATTGAAAACTTTAAATAGACCTTCTAGAAATCCACTTAGGAGATGAACACAAGAATTAAACCCCAAACAAAGCCTTCAAAACCAAAACCCTAATCAAGAGAAACCCTAAATATTTTTCATGATAAATCCTTGTTAAACCGAATCCAAGCTTCCCCCCACACCTTGAGTAGTCTTAGTAACCTTAGATTGAACACTTGAAATGCTTGGAATACCTTGGACACACAGCAAATTAAAAATAAACCCTAGAAATTAATTGTAGAGAGCGCGAGTGTTAGAGTTGGTGAGTGTGGAGACGAGGAGTGTGGGGTGAGGTGGGTGGGGGGGGGGGTTTTGGGTTGATTTGGTTTGTAGAAAAGAGTAAGAAGGTACTGTTGGTGGGATTGAGGGCTTGCTTTAGAAATAGACC
This sequence comes from Tanacetum coccineum, assembly GCA_026074375.1. Lineage (NCBI taxonomy): Eukaryota > Viridiplantae > Streptophyta > Magnoliopsida > Asterales > Asteraceae > Tanacetum > Tanacetum coccineum. The sequence goes on from BQNB010016248.1 coordinate 14,381, forward strand.
TTAGAAACTAAAACACTTCAAATAAACCAGGGGACTTAGATTGTTTAAGAGGGACAATGTATGAGCTCTCCCTGCGCGGTGGCCGTCCCTAGGAGAGGCCAACGGCTCACGACACAAGGGAAGTACCAAGACTTGAACAATTTCTAGCAACTTGTTGCCCAAGTACAACTGTGTAAGGTATACATGTAAAGGAAAAGATTTTAATGAAAGTTGTTTGTGCAATATTTCTCATAGTAAAATCTTCATGTCCGTTTTATAAAGGTTAGGGTGAGAAAAATAAATAAATTTTTGAGTATTGGTATAAATGTGGTATTTGTTTAAGTGTAGAATAGGTAATGGTGCTTCCGGTACGACCGAATGTAATTTATTTTTGCGAACAGTAAGCGTTTAAACCACACAAACCAACACACAATAAATTATGAAAAGTTATGAATTATACTCCTAATAATCATATAACACTTGCTTGATGTTCAACTTTTTAATTTGTTTGATGTTCCCGTTTTACATTGATCATTGTTTTTTAGTTTTAAGCGATTAAAACTATAAGAGAATAATGAAAAACGAACGCTTAATCTCTATATATATTTAATTGGAATTGATTAATGGTGAATTGAACTGAGAGGAGGGAGAGTGAGGAGGAGGGAGTGGTGTGGGAGGGCATTAGACACCATTAGAAGACTTGTCCAAAAGGAGAAAATGCAACATTCCTCGAGGGTTGTGGTTTTTGTGAAGAGGTGCGGATACTTTCCCCCTCGGAATTGATCTTCGCGTTCCCACGTGAACTCAGGACCTCTCTTGGAGTTCCATCGAACCTTGATGATGGGAATACGACTTCGCCTTAGCTTCTTGATCTCACGCTCCAAGATTTCCCACTGGTTCTTCCACAAAATGGAGTTTATCATCAATGTGTATTTATCAATCTAACGGAACCGCCAATGGCTCGTCAGATAAACACTTCTTTAGATTGGGGATTACCAATGGGGGGAAAAAATTGCTATGAACCCTGCTTATCTGTTGTGGTATGTTCGAGTCTATAAGCAACGGTTCCCACTTTGGCTAGCACCTTGAAAGGTCCGATATACCTCGGGTTCAACTTTCCCCGTTTTCCAAAACGTACGACCCCTTTCCAAGGTGATACCTTTAACATAACTCGATCACCAACCTGAAACTCTAAAGGCTAAAACGCCACACATTCGGCGTAACTACTTTTTGGCGATCACGATCACTTTGCTTTCTCTGCTGAATTTGGACAATCTTCTCGGTTGTTTCATGAATAAGTTCTGGACCGGTGAGCCGAGCATCTCCGACCTCAGCCCAACACACAGGTGATCGAGCACTTTCGGCCATAAAGTGGCCTTCGAATGGGCAGCATTTAATACTAAGCATGGAAGCTATTTTGTAACGCGAATTCAATCAGTGGTAAGTGTCCTTCCCAACCATTCCCAAAGTCTATACCACGCAAGGCGCTAAACATAATCTTCCAAGAGTTTGTATGGTCCTTTCACTTTGCCCATCGGTCTCACTGATGGTAGCGGGATAACTCATGTCCAACCGAGTCCCCATTTTTGCCTTCTGAAATGACGCTCCAGAATTTGATGTAAAATGGGGGTCAACGAATCAACAAATGATCGAGACTAGTAATCCCTATGGCCTTGGTGACCACTTCTTTCAGTGTAACATTTTGCTAGTTGTCCATAGGGTCAGTTTCCCTCATTGTAAAAGTGTGCAGACTTAGTGAGTCCGGTCCTAGCAATTTACCCATATGGTGTCGTTTCTACTTTGCGTTCTTGGGAGCTTGGTGACAAAGTCCATGGTGATATTTTCCCATTTCCATTGGGGAATCACTGGTTGTACCAGTAAGCCAGATGGTTTTTGGTGTTCGGCTTTGACTCTTAAACACGTCAAATACTTGCTAACATAGGTGGCAATGTCAGCTTTCATGTTAGGCCACCAGTACAGTTGCTTCATGTCCTGGTACATCTTATCGGAACCCGGGTGAACCATAAATACTTCGACTTGTGAGACTCAATGCATAATTAGAGCCCCTTAGTTCACCTAGCACGCAACCAACTTCCAGTTATTTAGACCACAAGGTTCCGTCCTGCACTTCGGTTCCAACTTCTCATGTTTCCTTGGCTTTTCAGGACCTTGACTTCGAGTTTTCAATCAACATAACCGCCTACAGTCTTCAGACTTGAGGTTTTCTGGGTTCCTTTGCCTCAACAGACCTCCAAAATCCGCTTGGGAAGATCCAAACCGATAGTCATAACTAAGGCCCGAACCCGTAATGGCTTTACCTTCGTTCTTTTTTTTCTGCTCAAACTGCGTCAGCCACTACATTCCGATTATCCCCCTGGGTGTTAACGGAATTCAACAGTCGTAATCACTAAGCAGTTCTAACCAAACCGGCGCTGCCTCATTTTAACAACCTTCTGTTCAAGGATGTGTTGTAAACTTTTGTGGTCAGTGAACACTGTACATCTTATCCCGTACAGATAATGCCTCCAGATCTTTAGAGCGAATACCACTGCACCTAACTCCAGATCATGAGTGGTGTAGTTTTTCTCCTGAATCTTTAGTTGTCGTGATGCATAAGCAATCACTTTTTCTCTTTGGCATTTGCACCCACCACCGCGCTCCAACCCTTTGATTGAAGCAGTCACAATAAGTCATAAAGTCCTTCATTTCCTTCGGGTAACGCCTAAATCGGTAAACAACACATACACATTTCTGCTTTATCAAACCGCCCTGAAAAGCTGTCTCTGCCTTGTCCCACCCATTCAAACTTTATCTCTTTTTAAGTCAGTTTTGTCATGGGCTTGGCGATCTTTGAGAATCCTTCAATGACTCTTTCGTAGTAAGCCTGCTAATGCCGCAAAAATTGACTAATCTCTGTTGCAGACTTAGGAGATGCCCAATCCTTGACATATTCAATACATGCATGTAAGGATCCCCAATGAATACCCTTACTGGCGATCACGGTGACAAGGAACTTTACTTTAGGGATCCAGAATTCGCATTTAGAGAAATTGGCATACAACTGTTCCATCTTAAGCAACTCTCAATATCCACTTGAGGTGCACTGCACTGCTCTTTGCTTGTTCTCGAGTAATCAGAATGTCGTCAATAAAGACATTACGAATTTATCCAGGTATGGATAGCACACCCGATTCATGAGATCCATAAATACCACCGGTTTCATTAATCAAACCAATGGCATAACTTGAAAACTGTCTTAATGCCCATATCGATGTTCTGAATGCGGTCCTTCGAATATCTTCTCACGAACTCTTAGTTTGATGATAACGCCCGACTCATCGATCTTTGAGTAGATACGTTAACCTTGTATTGAATCGAGAACAGATCATCAAATCCTGGGAAGCGGATAAACGTTCGTTACGTCGTCAGCTTATTTAAATTCCGGAGTCAATGCACATCCGGAATGTTCCAGTCTTTCTTACCTTGACAAACAAGACCGGAAGCTCCCTCAAAGGTGAGGAACTGGGTCATTAATAAAGGGCCTTTGTCGGAAAGTTTCCTTCAATTGGTCCGACAACTCTTCATCTCGGATGGGGCCAATTCTGATAAGGTGCCCCGTGCTACAGGCGCCGCACCAGGTATCAATCGATCAAAATTCCACTTGCGGGTTGGTGGATACCTCGGCAAGTCCCTCGGGAATAACCTCATAGGGAAAGTTCTTGAACTTGGTACTATCATCAAGTTGCTTCTCCTTCGACTGACTTCCGCCTCTTTCATAGTAACCTATGCTAGAAAGATAGGGACAAATCGCCATCGAGCAAATACTATTTTGTGCTTTTGGTACACCGAGAATGAATGTTTAATCGAGACTCGTTCCAGTTGTTGTCTTCCGTCACCATGAAAAATTAAAGTCTTGTCTCCAAAGGGAACACAACAATCTTCTCATCACAAACGATTACGGCAAGAAATTTTAGCTAACCAGTCCATAACCGATAATGACGACAAAACTTACTGAAATTCCACTTGGCGGGTTGGTGGAATACCCGGCAAGTCCTCGGGAAATACCTCAGGAAAGTCTTGAACTATTGGTACTTCTTCAAGTTGCTTCTCCTTCGACTTGTCTTCCGCCTTTTTCATAGTAACCTGTGCTAGAAAGATAGGACATCCCTCCAGCAAATACTTTTGTGTTTTGGTACACGAGATGATGTTCAATCGGGACTCGTGACCGTTGTTGCTTCCGTCACCATGAAAAATTAAAGTCTTGTCTCCAAAGGGAACACGAACAAGTTTCTCATCACAAACGATTACGGCATGATATTTAGCTAACCAGTCCATACCGATAATGACGTCAAAACTACCCATCTCTACGGGCATCAAGTCGATGTTGAATGGATGATTTAGAAAGTTTAGAGTGCAACCCCGTATAAGTGTATTAACCCAAATTATTCTACCGTCAGCTAACTCAACATCATAACCATGGTCTAATGTAGTTGGGATGATATCAATCAAAGAACTAAATGCAGTAGATATGAAACTTCTATCGGCACCAGTGTCAAATAGTATTGAAGCATAACGGTTATTTAGGAGGAACGTACCCGTGACAACATTAGAGTTCGGGTTAGTTCCAGCAGAGCCCACAACATAAGCTCTTGCTACAGCATTGCCATTTCCAGCCCGATTCCCTTGATTTCCATTCTTCAGCTTTGGGCAGTCACTCCTGAAGTGACCTTGAACTCCACACTCAAAGCAAGTGATACCTCGTGGATTTGTCCCTTGGGTTCTCTGGTTATTGTTGTTGTTGTTGTTATTGTTGGCAGTAGGTCGACCTTTACAGTCACGGGCCGAGTGACCACTCTTTTTGCAGTTAGTGCACTTTTGAGCACATGGCCCATCGTGGTGATAATTGCACTTGGCACATAGAGGTTTGGTTCCTCCATAAGGCTTCTTATCTCCAGGCCCAGCAGTGTAAGCCCGTGCCACATTATTTCTTTTGAATGGTTGTTGTTGGTTTTGGTTGTTCCTTGAAGTATCTTCAAATTTCCTCTTATTTTCTGCTTGACGTTCAGCTGCAGTGAGCATCTTTTTGTCCATCATTTCAGTAGCAAATTCAATTGCCTCTTGCATTGACTGAGGCTTTGATGCCTTAACACTGCCATGAATCATGTCGGGAAGACCACCGACATACCTTTCCACTTTAGCTGATTCCTCAGGGAACATTCTATCACACATGAGTGCCAAACTCTTGGAATCGTTGATTGTAAGTCATCAAATCAGTACCTCTCACTTTTAAGTTTCCAGTACCAGCATTCCCAGCTTTTTGATCTCGCCCCTGGGGCAATATTTATCTGTTATCATCCTTTTCAAGGCCGTCCATGGCATTGTGTATGCAACATCTTGTCCGACAGCCCTCACGTGTGAGTTCCACCACGTCAAGGCACTTTTCTTGAGAGAACGGGGGGAGACGCAAACTTAACCTGATTGTAATAGCACAATTGCTGATAAGGAAAACAAATTCCATCTTTTCTCTGCCATTGGGTCAGGCCAACGACTCCTTCAGTGCCCTTGAAATTTATAGGCTGGCATTTCAGGAATCAGTGTAAGTGCATTCTCGTTGAGTAGGCACTTGCCTTCTTCCGCCGGTTCCTGAACCATGGCTGTTATCGCCATCTCTGCTTCTGCTTGCATCATGTTCTGCTAGAGCAGCAGCAACGCCTTGATCAATTAAGGCTTGGAGTTGAGCCTCAGTGACAGTGTGGTAGGAGCGGTTGTGGTGGCGGGTGTTGTCCTCATGGCTCTTCTTGTTGGTAACATTTTCTTCAAAATCACAAGGAATATAATACACGTCAGATTTCACACAATCATAAACGTAACGTGACATATGCATAATAAATAAAAAGATCACCATCCACAGCGAAATATACAACTGAAAGTGAAATCAACAATGACATAAATAAATCAACATTCATACACAACAACATCGATAATCATAAATGATGGTCCTGATTACAACATGTTCAGTACAATGAGATACAAAAACTAAAAATTGGACCTAATGCGTTTTGTGTTAGCTGGGGATCACCCATAATACTTAACACGCCATACAATGATAGCTAAAAAAGATAAAACAAAAGACCTACGACCTATTAGCTGGGAGAATCCTATAAAACTTAATCAGGCCATACATGATAGCTACAAATGAATGTCATCTAACTGCTGGCTAGCCACCTCAGCTGGTCCTCTGGGGCTCTGGGTCTCTAGCCTCTAGTGTCGCAATACGTCCAAGTGCTGTAGTCAACTGAGTCTGAAGTGATGTGGTCTGAGTAATCAACGTAGCAACCTGTGCCTCCAGTGTCCTAACATGTGCCTCTATGGCTGCACTCCTCTCCTCAGAACTAGTCCATGCTATACGAGCATATACAGCCTCTCTATCCATAGCCAAAGCTGTGTGGCAAGTGTTGTAGTCTCTCGCTGTATAGTTTGTGTTGACATGGCTCCCAAGTAAGCCCGTCATCATGTGCCTCGCTCAAACGTAACCTCGACTCCTAGTCCTCTGCCCTAACAGTAGTATCAAGCTCTGTCACTCTCTGGTCGACCCCCTCTAAGGTGGTCGGTGCTATCTCCATCATGGCCTCAACAATCTCATCCCAAGTGTCAATCGCTGGGGTAGGTCCTGGCTGTCTCGCGGCACCAGCCGCTGAACTCTCCCCGATCTCGTATCCGGGAGCGGGAGTAGTAAGACAAGCTCTCTTCCGAGGCGGCATCTCAGCCTCGGGAATATCGTCTTGGGGAATAGGTGGAATGATAATGGTGGTGATTGCATCTGAAGCCTCATTCGAATCTCGGCTATGGGGGCTGCCCTATAGCCTAAAGGTGCACCTGTACAGTAGGAGCCGTAGTATTGAGTGGTGAACTTTCTGACAAGGGATTCATAAGGCCTAGTTCCTCACCTTGGGGAGCCCCGGTCTTATTTGTCAAAAAGAAGGACGGGTCATTCAGGATGTGCATCGACTACCGCGAGTTAAATAAACTGACAGTAAAGAATCGTTATCCACTCCCGAGGATCGACGATTTGTTTGATCAACTTCAAGGATCCAGTATTTATTCGAAGATAGATCTGAGATCCGGATATCACCAGCTTAGAGTACGAGAACAAGACATTCCAAAGACGGCATTTCGAACTCGGTATGGCCATTACGAGTTCCAGGTTATGCCATTCGGACTGACAAACGCACCTGCGGTATTCATGGACCTCATGAACCGAGTGTGCAAACCTTACTTGGATAAGTTCGTAATTGTCTTCATCGATGACATACTTATTTATTCAAAAGACGAAAGAGAGCATGAAGAACACCTTAAAGCAATTTTGGAATTGCTTAAGAAAGAGAAGTTGTATGCAAAGTTTTCAAAATGTGAATTTTGGATTCCGAAGGTACAATTTCTCGGACATGTCATTGATAGTAGAGGCATACATGTGGATCCAACTAAGATAGAGTCTATCAAAGATTGGGCATCTTCCAAGACACCAACGGAGATCCACCAATTTTTAGGTCTTGCTGGTTACTATCGAAGGTTCATTGAAGGATTTTCGAAGATTGCTAAGTCAATGACGAAACTTACTCAGAAAGGAATCAAGTTCGACTGGGGAGAAAAGTAAGAGAACGCTTTTCAGTTAATAAAGCAGAAGCTGTGTAGTGCACCAATTCTGGCCTTACCTGAGGGGAGCGAAGACTTTATAGTCTACTGTGATGCGTCACACAAGGGTTTAGGTGCTGTGTTAATGCAGAGAGAGAAAGTGATTGCCTATGCTTCTCGACAGTTAAAAGTTCACGAGAAGAACTACACCACTCATGATTTAGAGCTTGGGTCGGTAGTGTTTGCCCTAAAGATATGGAGATACTATCTATACAGAACCAGATGCACCGTGTTCACCGACCATAAAAGCTTACAACACATTCTCTGTAACACCCCCAAAATGGGTCGCAGCGGAATATGGGTTGGCGAGTGTTACTTCATAGATCAACAGCACGAGATATGAGAACGACCTCTATATGAGTCGTTTAAAACTGATACATTGGATTAAATAGACTTGTTTGTTACAATAGCCGAAGCTTAAATAGTTCATCCATGAAAAGTAAAGATTTTAAGACATAACAATTATTCCCAAAATGTAATGCATCCAAATCTTTATAGTAATTACTCCAAAATGGTGACCACCAAGGTATCCTTGTTTCTCGTACCTTATTGACCTGAGAAAAACATGCATTAAAACGTCAACATAAAGTTGGTGAATTCACAGGTTTAGTAAATGTATAAAGTAGGACCACAAGATTTCCAAAGTAAGACATGTAACACATACAATATCTTAAAAGTAAATTACGAAGTGCGCTAAGCTCATGACACCGAAGCTCGACATATATGTATACAATTTAATAAACTAAATGTGCCCATGTAGATGTTCAAACCCGCAACATCCAAATTGTTCCGACATGTATACGTTCGTTGTTTCAGTACTGTATACTATAACAATGATTTTATTCACAAACTTCCTAGTCGTCACAAGGTTTCGACACCATCTGGGTGATTGTGGATCGACTTATAAAATCTGCTCACTTCTTACCAATACGGGAAAATGATCAGCTGGATAAGTTGGCAAGGTTGTACTTGAACAGGATAGTGGCAAGACACGGGATACCTGCCTCAATTATCTGTGATCGTGGCTAGGAAGATTCACGTCAAATTTCTAGAAATCATTTCATAAAGCTTTGGGTACAAATATAAGTATGAGCACTGCGTATCATCCAAAAACCGACGGCCAGAGCGAGAGGACTATTCAAACTCTCGAGGACATGCTACGTGCTTGCGTGATCGATTTTGGCAAGGGCTGAGTTAAACATTTGCCATTAGCCGAATTTTCATATAACAACAGTTATCAAGCTAGCATAAAGGCCGCACCCTATGAGGCACTTTATGGCTGAAAATGTCGATCACCTGTGTGCTGGGCCGAAGTTGGAGAAGCTCAATTGACTGGTGCGGAATTGATCTAAGAAACAATGGAAAAGATCGTCCTAATCAAGCAGAGAATTCAAGCTGCTCTGGATCAACAAAAGAGCTATGCTGATTTGAAGCAGAAGCCCATGGATTTCGAAGTTGGGGATAGGGTTATGCTCAAGGTCTCACCTTGGAAAGGGGTTGTACGATTCGGTAAGCGGGGCAAGCTGAACCCGAGATATGTCAGACCTTTTAAGGTGTTAGCCAAAGTTGGGAAAGTTGCCTACAGGCTGGAACTTCCTCAAGAGTTGAGCAGGGTTCATCATACTTTCCATGTGTCAAATCTAAAGAAATATTACGCAGATGAACCATTAGTCATGCCGTTAGAAGGAATTCATGTTGACGATAAGCTCCAGTTTATAGAAGAGCCCATTGAAATCATGGAACGAGAGATCAAATGATTGAAGCAAAGCCGGATACCATGGGTTAAGGTTCGCTGGAACTCTAGGAGAGGTCCTGAGTTTACCTGGGAACGTGAAGATTCGTTCAAGCAGAGATACCCACAGCTTTTCACAAACCAGGCTTTGTCATCCACTACAAGGTCTTAAGCTTTGAGGACAAAGCTCTTTTAACGGGTGGAGACTGTAACATTTCTCAATTTTAGGTAATTTTACGACTCCTATTATTCATCACTATTTATTTTGGTCCGATACGCGTTTACTTTTAAATTAACTTTTAAGCTAAATCGCGTAGACTATTTTTATAAAATATAAAACATAGGGTTTATATTTTGAATTCCAACAGTAGCTATTTAATAAAATTAGGGTTTTCAATTAAATAGTTAGTTTGTAATTATTTTTACTTAAAGACTTTGCACCATAAATTCACCAAGTATTGTACCATATATTCCACATGTATTTAGTCCACTAATTGTCCATGTCCTTTGTCCATATGAAATCATCAAATACTTTGAATAACTTTAAAATAAAACTAGGTGGTGATTAACTAATGCAACAAATATGTATACAATAGAAAATAAATAAACGAGTATTGAAAACTTTAAATAGACCTTATAGAAATCAAGTAGGATGATGAACACAAGATGTAAACCCCAATAAGCTCAAAATAAACCCTAATCAAGAAAACCCTAAATATGTTTTCTTGATAAATCCTTGTTAAACCCGAATCCAAGCTTCCCAACACCTTGAGTAGTCTTAGGTAACCTTAGATTGAACACTTGAATGCTTGGAATACCTTGGTTGCAAAATTAAAATGAAACCCTAAAAACTTAGAGTGTGCCGTGGGTTTTACGCTCAAAGAGAGGGTTTTGTGCTTTGGTTTTTCTTGAATGAGTGTGTAAGAGTATTAAGGACTTAGGGCTTGCTTTATATAGGACCTTGGAAACTAGGAAACAACCTAAGTGAAACCATGGGAGCTTAGATGGTTTAAGAGGACAAGTGTAAGAGCTCTCCTCCTCCCTAGGAGGAGGCCACGGCTCAAGGACACAAAGGAGTACCAAGACTTGACAATTTCTAGCAACTTGTGCCCAAGTACAACTTGTGTAAGGTATAACATGTAAAGGAAAAGATTTAATGAAAGTGTTGTGCATTATTTCTCATGTAAAAGCTCATGTCCGGTTTTATAAGGGTTATAGGTGAGAAAATAAATAAATTTTGAGTATTGGGTATAAATGTGGGTATTTGTTTAAGTGTAGATAGGTAAAGGTGCTTCCGGGTACGACCGAATGTAATTTATTGCGAAACGTAAGCGTTTTACGTAACCAACAAAAATAAATTATGAAAAGTTATAAATTATACTCCTAATAATCATATAACACTTGCTTGATGTAAACTTTAATTTGTTTGGTGTCCGTTTACATTGACCGTTGATTTTTAGTTTACGCGATTTAACTATAAGATAATAATTAAAAGCGAACGCGTAAAACTCTAAATATAAATAATGGGAAGTTATTAAAAGTTGTAAAATAATCTGAATATGAGAAATGTTACAGTCTACCACCCGTTAGAGAGCCCTTGTCCAAGGCTCAAGATGCAACATTCTTCGAGGGTGCGGTTTTTTGAATAGGTGAAGATACTTTCTCGGAAAACTGATTCTTGGCGTTCCATGTGAACTCAGGACCCTCCTGGAGTTCCATCGACTTTGATGGTTTGGAATGCGACTTTGGCCTTAACTTCCTTGATCTCACGCTCCAAGATTTCCACCGGTTCTTACAAAACAAAATAGAGTGTATCTTCAATTGTGTATTCATCTTACGGAACTCGCACTATGGCGATCGTAAGTTAAACACTTCTTTTGATTGGATACTTGTAATGTGCTATGAACCAGGCTTAACGTTGTGGTAGGTTCGAGTCTCTAAGCAACGGTTCCCACTTTGGCGTTGCACTTGAAAGGTACATTTACCTAGGGTTTAACTTTCCCGTTGCCCAAAATACGTTGACCCTTTCAAGGTTGATTCTTTAACATAACTCGTTCACCATCCTGAAACTCTGAATGGCTTACGCCTCACATCGGCGTAACTCTTTTGGCGTCACGAGCAGCTTGCCATTTTCTCTGGCTTAATTGGACAAATCTTCTCGGTTGTTTCATGACCAAAGGTCTGGACCGGTGTGCCGAGCATCTCCGACCTCCCGCCTCCAACCACAGGTGGACCGACACTTTTGGCCTAATGTGCCTCGTAATAAGGGCAGCTTTAATTACTAGCCATGTAGCTTCGTTGTTGTACGAGGAATTTTCAACAGCGTAAAGTGTCTCTTCCCAACCATTCCGAAGTCTATCACACAACGGTAACATATCTTCCAAGGTTTGTATGGTTCTTTCACTTTGTCCTTCAGTCTCCGGATGGTATGCGTATCATATCCCACCGAGTACCACATAGCCTTCTGAAATGTCCTCTCCAAAAAAATTGGAAGTAAACCGGGGGTCACGATCGCAGATGATCGAGATGGTTTCCCATGCTTGTGACCACTTCTTTCAAGTACAGTCTTGCTAAGGGGTTTGTCCTAGGGTCAGTTTCCTCATTGGAAAAAGTGGTGCAGACTTAGTGTGTCGGTTACAAGTCCATATTGGAGTCGTTTCCACTTTGCGTTCTTGGGGAGTTTGTGACAAAGTCCATAGTGTTATTTTCCCATTTCCATTGAGGAATGGCCGGTTGTCCAGTAATGCAGATGGTTTTTGGTGTTCGGCTTTGACTCTTAATACACGTCAAAACACTTGCTCAAACATAGGTGGCAATGTTCAGCTTTCAAGTTAGGGCCTCCAGTACAGTTGCTTCATGTCTGGTAATTTTATCAAGAACCGGGTGAACAGAATACTTTCGGACTTCGTGAGACAATTCATGCAATAATAGAGTTCTTAGATCACCATGAGCGTGTAACCAAACTCCTGTTGTTGAGACATAAGTTCGTTCGCACGGCGGTTCCGCTTCTCCTTCCTGGGCTTTTCTGGGTCCTTCGAATTCTCAATCAACATACCCCCTACGTCTTCAGACTTGAGGTTTTCTGGTTTTCTTGCCTCAATCTGATGCCTCCAGAATCTCGCTTGGGAAGGTCCAACCAATTAGTATAACTTAGGGAGCGAACCCGCAATGGCTTTACGCGTTCCTTTTGCTGCTCAAGGCCTCGGCCATACATTTGCATTTTCCTGGGTGTATAGCGGATTACGCAATCATAAATCACTAAGCAATTCCAACCAACGGCGGGAGAGTCTCAATGTATAACTCCTTCTGGTCAAGCGATATGTTGCAAACTTTTTGGTCAGTGAACACTGTTACTTTGTCCGTACAGATAATGCCTCCAAATCCTTTAGGGCGAAACTACCGCGCCTAACTCCAATCATGAGTTGTGTAATTTTTATCATGATCTTTTGTTGTCGTGATAGCATAACAATCACTTTTTCTCTTTGGCATTAGTACTGCGCCCAACCTTTGATTGAAGCGTCACAGTAAGCGGTATAAAGTTTCATTTTCCTTCGGGTAAAGAAGAATCGGTGCGGCTACACAACTTTTTGCTTTTTCAATTGAAAAGTGCTTCATGCCTTGTCAATCCATCAAACTTGATCTTCTTTTGAGTCAGCTTGGTCATTGGCTTGGCGATCTTTGAGAATCCTTCAATGAATCTTCGGTAGTAGCCTGCTAGGCCCAAAAATTAACGAATCTCCGTTGCAGACTTAGGAGATGCCCAATCTTTGACGGATTCAATCTTGGCAGGATCCACATGAATACCCTGACTGTCGATCACGTGACCAAGGAACTGTACTTTAGGGATCCAGAATTCGCATTTAGAGAATTTGGCATACAACTGTTCCTTCTTAAGCAACTCCAAGATTAACTTGAGGTGCTCTGCATGCTCTTGCTTGCTCTTCGAGTATATCAGAATGTCGTCGATAAAGACAATTACGAATTTATCCAGGTATGGTTTGCACACCCGATTCATGAGATCCAATAAATACGGGCAGGTGCCAATTAGTCAAACAAATGGTATAATTGAAACTCTAATGTCCATATCGAGTTTCTGATTGCGGTCTTCGGAATATCTTCTTCACGAACCTTAGTTGGGATAATAACAGACTTAGGTCGATCTTGAGTAGAATATCTTGAACCTTGTAGTTGATCGAACAAATCATCAATCCTGGGAAGCGGATAACGGTTCTTCACCGTCAGCTTATTCAATTCCCGGTAGTCAATGCACATCCGAAATGATCCATCCTTCTTCTTGACAAACAAGACCGGAGCTCCCAAGGCCCACCCCCCCCCCCCCCCCCCCCCCCCCCCCCCCCCCTGTGGAACTGGTCATATAAAGCCTTTGTCGGAAAGTTCCTTCAATTGGTCCGACAACTCCTTCATCTCGGATCGGAGCCCAATCGATAAGGTGCCCGTGCTACGGCGCAGCACCAGGTATCAGATCGATCTGAAATTCCACTTGGCGGTTGCGTGGAATACCCGGAAAGTCTGGGGAATTACTCAGGGAAAGTCTTGAACTATTTGGTACTTCTTCAGTGCTTCTCCTTCGACTTTGTTCAGCTCTTTCATAGTAACCTGTGCTAGAAAGATAGGACATCCCTACAGCTCCCCCCCCCCCCACTTACTTTGTGTATTTAGGTATACGAGATGATGTTCAATCGGGACTCGTGACCGTTGTTGCTTCCGTCACCATTAAAAATTAAAATCTTGTCCCCAAAGGGAACACGAACAACTTTCTCATCACAAACGATTATGGCATGATATTTAGCTAACCAGTCCATGCCGATAATGACGTCAAAACTACCCATCTCCACGGGCATCAAGTCGATGTTGAATGGATGATTTAGAAAGTTTAGAGTGCAACCCCGTATAAGTGTATTAACCCAAATTATTCTACCGTCAAAGCCTAAACTAACATCATAACCATGGTCTATGTAGTTGGGTATGATATCTAATGTTACTAATGCAGTAGATATGAAACTTCTATCGGCACCAGTGTCAAATAGTATTGAAGCATAACGATTATTTAGGAGGAACGTACCCGTGACAACATTAGAGTTTGGGTTAGTTCCAGCAAAGCCCACAACATAAGCTCTTGCTACAGCATTACCATTTCCAGCCCGATTTCCTTGATTTCCATTCTTCATCTTTGGGCAGTCCTTCCTGTAGTGGACCTTGCACTCAACATCAAAGAAGTGATAACTCGGGGATTTTTCCCTTGGGTCCTCTGTTATTGTGTTGTTGTTGTTGTTGTTGTTTGCAGTAGGTCGAACCTTTAACAGTCACGGGCGAGTGACCTAGTCTTTTTGCAGTTAGTGCCTTTTGAGGACATGGCCCAGTGTGGTGATAATGCACCTGGTACTTAGAGGTTTGGTTCTCTTTCTCTGTCCATAAGGCTTCTTATCTCCAGCCCCAGCGTGTAAAGCCCGTCGCCACATTGTTTTCTTTTGCAAGGTTGTTGTTGGTTTTGGGTGTTCCTTGAAGTCTCTTCAATTTTCCTCTTATTCTCTGCTTGGCGTTCAGCTGCAGTGATCATCTTTTTGTCCATCATTTCAGTAGCAAATTCAATTGCCTCTTGCATGGACTGAGGCTTGGATGCCTTAACACTGCCATGAATCATGTCGGGAAGACCACCGACATACCTTTCCACTTTAGCTGATTCCTCAGGGAACATTCTATCACACATGAGTGCCAACTCTTGGAATCGTTGGTTGTAAGTCATCAAATCAGTACCTCTCACCTTTAGGTTCCAATACTCAGATTCCAGCTTTTTGATCTCACCCCTAGGGCAATATTTATCTGTTATCATCCTTTTCAAAGCCGTCCATGGCATTGTATATGCAACATCTTGTCCGACAGCCCTTACGTGTGAGTTCCACCACGTCAAGGCACTTCCTTGGAGAGTACAAGATGCAACTTAACATGATTCGTAATAGCACAGTTGCTGATAAGGAAAACAGATCTCATCTTCTTCGTGACTTTGGGTCAAGGCCAACGACTCCTTCAGTGCCTTTGAAATTTTTGGCTGGCACTTCAATGAGATAGTGTAAGTGCATTCTCGTGAGAAGGCACTTGGCCTTCTTCCACGGTTCCTGATACCATGGCTGTATCGCCGTCCCTGCTTCTGCTTGCAGCAAGTGCTGCCAAAGCATCCAGCTACGCCTTGATCGATCAAAGATTGGAGTTGAGCCCCAGTGTCAGTGGTGGTAGGATATTGGTTGTGGTGGCGGGTGTTGCTCGTGGCTCTATCTTGTTGGTAACATTTTCTTAATATCACAAGGATTATATTACACGTCAGATTTCAACACACAAATCATAAAATAACGTGAATATGCATATTAAGTAAAAGATCACCATCCACAGTGAAATATTCAAACTGTAAAGTGAA
Organism: Tanacetum coccineum; assembly: GCA_026074375.1. NCBI lineage: Eukaryota > Viridiplantae > Streptophyta > Magnoliopsida > Asterales > Asteraceae > Tanacetum > Tanacetum coccineum. The sequence continues at coordinate 30,214 of BQNB010016248.1, forward strand.
ATCAACAATGACATAAATAAATTACTCCATACACAACAACATCGATAATTCATACATGATGCCTGATTACAACATGTCTCAGTACAATAGATACAAAAAACTGAAAATATGGACCTATGGGCGGTGTTAGCTGGGATCACCCATATTAATTAACACGCCATAAATGATAGCTAAAAAGGATAAGAAAACATAAGTCCTTACAGCCTATTAGCTGGGAGTATACCCATAAAACTTAATTAGGCTTATACATGATAGCTACAATTGATGCATGACTAACTGCTGCTTGCCAGCCTCAGCTGTACATCCTGGGGCTCTGGGTCTTCTGCCTCTAGTGGTCGTAATCACGTCCAAGTGCTGTAGTTCAACTAAGTCTGATAGTGATGTGGCCTGAGCAATTCAACATGGCAACCTGTTGCCTCCAAGTGTCCTAATGTGCTCTATGGCTGCACTCATCTTCTCAGAATAGTCCATGCTTCGAGCATATAGCCTCTCTATCTATAGCAAAGCTGTGTGGTGGTGGTATGGTCTATCTCTGTATAGTGTGTTGACTAGGGCTCCTAAGTAAGCTCGGTCATCACGTGCCTCCTCAAATCGTACCTCGAACTCCTCAGTCCTCTGCCTAACAGTAGTATCAAGCTCTGTCACTCTCTGGTCGACCCCCTCTAAGGTGGTCGGTGCTATCTCCATCATGGTCCCTCAAACAATCTCATCCTAGTGTCAACCGATGGAGTAGGCCTTGGCTGTCTCGCGGCTCCAGCCGTGAATCTCTCCCGAATCGTATCCAGGAGCGGGAGTAGTAAGACAAGCTCTCTTCCGAGGCGGCATCTCAGCCTCGGGAACATCAGTCCTGGGGGAAGTAGGTGGAAGTAATGAGGGTGGTGATGCAACTGCAGCTCTCATCCGAATCCCGGCTGCCCTATAGCCTAATGGTGTCCTATATTAGTAGGGCTAGTTAGTGAGTTGGTTTTTGCGGATGGTAGGGGTAAGGGTGTAGGTGAAACTGTAGTGGTGGTGTAGGTTGTGCAGCATGCTCCGCAATGCGTTGCCTCATGGATGCCGACATCGGTGGTCAGGTTCTGTACGAGTCTTGGCCGTAGGCCCGCTATCGTAGAGCTCGTGTCTGCGCAATAGGGGAGCTGATCTGAGGATGGTCTAGGTGTGGGTGCAGACTCATCAGTCTCAAATGTCTCTGTATCCCCTGCTAAGGGAACAGGGTCAGCAACAGGTATAACCGGAGAGTCGGCCAAAGCTAGGTGCTCCTCCTCCTCCTCGTCATCCTCCTCGTCCTCGAAAGGCTCCTCGTCATCATCATCAGTATCATCATCATCAGTGTCATCATCGGAGGGCTCATCATCTCCATCCTCCCCTCAGCAGGTAATCAAGGCATGCTCTCCTCGGAGTCCTCCTCCGGAGCCTCTCCTGATCTGAAACAGTACATAGCATGGTGATAGGGCTTTTTTTACGGTGAAGCATCAGCGGGTAGAGGCTGGTCCTCCATGGGTGCCTCATCTTCCGAAGGTACTAAGTACTCGGGGTACTCAGGCTCAGGTACATATGGTATCTCTATGGGTGATGGTGGGTGCTCAGGACCGGGCACATAATCAGGAGACGGTGGGGCTACTAGCTGCATGGGAAGTCCATCATATCCATAATACGATGACTCGTGGTACATCTCCATCGATATCTCCTCGTCGGCTCCCAGAAGGACTCTCCCTGGTTCGGAGTCGGGTATACAGAGGTGTAGGTGACGAGGATGATGCAGAAGACATGCTGCAGGAAGATAAGCTAACATACATAAGTATATATATATAAGGACTAGTATAGTATATCATGTGTATAAGTAAACATGCTATGCATAACTGGAAAACCATTATAGCTTAACCAGACTAAATGGCAACTCGAAATAGTGTTGTGTCAGTGAAAGAACTTTTGTATGATGCAGTGTTTGAAAATGGTTATAGTCAAGTAAAAAAAATTTGACTGGTTTCTATAAACTAGGCTTTGATACCAATCTGTAACACCCCCAAAATGGGTCGCAGCGGAATATGGGTTGGAGAATGTTACTTCATAGATCAACAGCACGAGATATGAGAACGACCTCTATATGAGTCGTTTAAAATTGATCATTGGATTAATAGACTAGTTTGTTACATTAGCCGAAGCTTAAAAATAGTTCATCCATAAAAGTAAAGTTTTTAGACAATAACAAATATTCCCAAAATGTAAGCATCCAAATCTTATAGTAAATGACTCCAAAATGATGGACCACAATGTATCCTTGTTTCTCGGCTACCTTATTGACTGAGAAAAACTGCTTTAAAACGTCAACATAAGTTGGTGAATTCACAGGTTAGTAAATGTATAAGTAGGACCACAGAGATTTCAAAGTAGACATGTTACACATACAATTTCTTAAAAGTAATTACGAAGTGCGCTAAGCTCATGACCACCGAAGCTCGAACATATATCGTATGCAATTTAATGAATAATGTGCCCTGTAGATGTTCAACCCGCAACATTCCAAATTGTTCGAACATGTATACGTTCGTTGTTTCACAAGTACAGTCGAAACTGATGAGCGCTACTCACCCGAACGGGGATGTCAATCCCAAATAGATCTATTCATAACATTCGCGCTCGCTAAACTAGCAATTGACAGTTCATGATGGTGGGCAATAGTGGGTTTAGCTACTTAGGCCAACTCGTATATGTTAACTAAAAGGTAGTACTTGAGTCCCAAATGTAAAAACTATGCATGTCTTCTTACCACAAAGTCGCAAAACAATATAGTTGTATAAGCGGGGCTATGAACTCCACCGTAAGTGGATGATTGATTATATAAAATCAGTAAGTGAATGCCCTCGGCAATTTGAAAAAGCAACCTAATTAATTATAGGCCGTATGAGTATAATGTATTTTCATGTAATTATAACATGCACATTATTGCATAGCTACACCACCACCTAATAGTTTTTATTAATTCCCTAAAAGTTGGAACAATAATCAACTCGTACTTTGTTAAATTAAAGTGTGCGTACTTGTATCCGTAAGAAAATATTATTTTCGTTTACAAATGCATCGTTTGTAAAAATGTATGATTTAATAATGATATTTTATTATTAAATTAATTGTTTTATAAATGATTGTATAAAAATAAAAAGTAATGCGCGCGAGTTTTAAAACTTCATATCTTTATCGTTTCGACTCCGTTTCATACGCTTTTTTATGTCCACGTCTTCGTATTAAAATAATTTAACAAAACATCATATTTATAAAGTTTAAACCCACTGATGACATAACTTTTATCTGGTCATCAACAGTTTATTAAAATATTTTATAAAACTAATTATTTGTAACTTAATTAAATCATAACTCGTTCGTTATAGCTCCGTTTCTCGAGATCCTTATATCCTTGGATTAGTATTAAGAAAATTTATCAAAATATTATATTTAAAAAAATTTAAACCACTGATAAACAGTAGTATTTACTATTCATAACATTTTATAAAAATTGTTTTTATAGAATTAATTATATATATCTTGTAAACTACGTAACTTGTTCGTTATAATTCCGTTTTTCGAGTTCTTTATGTCCGTGGGTTCGTATTAAGGAAATTTATCAAAATATTATATTTATACAATTTATACCCCTGATGAACAGTAACTTTTACTGTTCATCACAGTTTATATAATTATTTTTATAAAGTTAATAATATATAACTTGTAAATGTCGTAACTTGTTCGTTATAATTCCGTTTTTCGAGTTCCTTACATGCTCACGATCCTTGTAAAGAGCACTATTTTTATAAAATATAAAACATAGGGTTTATATTTCGAATTCCAACAGTAGCCATAAAAGATAATTAGGGTTTTTAAACAAGTTAGTTTGTATTTATTTTTACTTAAAGATCTTGCACCATAATTTCACCAAGTGTTGTACCGTATATTTTACATGTATGTAGTCCTCTAAATGTTCATGTCCTTTGTCCATATGAAATCATCAAATACTTTATATGACTCAAAAATGAAACTAGGTGGTGATTAACTAATGCAACAAGTATGTATACAATAGAAAATAAATGAATGAGTATTGAAAACTTTAAATAGACCTTATAGAAGTCAAGTAGGATGATGAACACAAGGTGTAAACCCCAATCAAGCCTTCAAAATCAAAACCCTAATCAAGAAAACCCTAAATATGTTTTCTTGATAAAACCTTGTTAAACCCGAATCCAAGCTTCCCAACACCTTGAGTAGTCTTAGGTAACCTTAGAATGAACACTTGAATGCTTGGAATACCTTGGTTGCAAAATTAAAATGAAACCCTAAAAATTGTAAGGGTGCCGTGGGTTTTGAGCTCAAATAGAGAGAGTTCTTGCTTTGATTTTTCTTGTATGAAAGTGTAAAAGGATTATGGACCTAGGGCTTTCTTTATATAATAACTTGGAAACCATGAAACTACTTCAAAAGGAAACCATAGGAGCAAATGGTTTAGAGGATGATCCGTTCAAACTATACCTTAAAATATATATAATATAATGAATTATAAAATATATAGTAAGAATAGTCTAAAAGCAGAATCAATGATACCGAGAAGTAGTATAGAGCTTTGCTTTGATTTACTTGCATGAGATAATATGAGCCTAGTTGTACATATGACCCTTCCTAATATAGTAACTTAGTGAAACCTTAAAACCACTAAAAAGGGAAACCATGGGATGTTGGTGGGTTGAAGGACAAGTCAAAAGACCTCTCCTCCTCCCTATGCCAAACCCACAGCTGAAATGAGCTTATGGTACCATGACAAGCCAATTTATGGAGAATTGGGGTAAAGGTACTAGTGTGTAAGAGTTACAACTTGCAAATGGAAGAGTTAGTGGGTTGTTTTGTATTTATTTCTTGTGTACCTATCATATCGCCCATACATGGTGATATAACATGAGGATTAGGAAAAATGGTTTATACATAATGAAATTAGGAAATAAGTCTCGAGACAAATTATGTCTCGCCACGGTAATGGATAATTCTACCTTATGGCATAGAAGACTTGGTCACGCAAATATGCATTTAATTTAATCGTTGTCATCTAAAGAATTAGTTAGAAACTTACCTAAGCTAAAATATGATAAACATTTTTATGATGCTTGTAAAATTGGAAAGCAAGCACATGCAAGTCATAAAGCTAAAAATATGGTTTCCACTAAAAGATGTTTAGAATTATTACATATGGACTTATTTGGTCCATCAGCAATTAAAAGCTATGGAGGTAATCTATACACTTTAGTTGTAGTAGATGATTATTCTAGGTATACATGGACTAGATTTCTAAAGACTAAAAATGAAGCTTTTGAGAAATTTGAAATATTAAGTAGGAAAATTCAAAACAAACTAGGTAGTTCTATAATTGCTATTCGAACGGATCATGGTCGGAAATTTGATAATAAAGTACAATTCGGAGCTTGTTGTGATGCACAAGGCATTACTCATAACTTCTCGGCTCCACGAACTCCACAATCAAATGGGGTAGTAAAAAGAAAGAATAAAACCTTACAAGAGATGTCTAAGACTATGCTTAACAAACAAACTATTCCACAAAAGTTTTGTTGTAATGTCGTTGATACATCAGCTTACATACTAAATATAATTTTAATTCAACCAATACTAGGAAAAACCCCTTATGAAATATTTAGAGGTAGGAAACCCTCTTTAGAATATTTTAAAGTATTTGAAAGCAAGTACATCAATTTAAAGGGCCGGGTTATGGGCTTTTATAATGGCTTTCCATGTGACTTTGGCTCGGTTAGCTTACTAACATTACATATTGATTTAAACTTCGAGCTATGACTAACTATATTGGAAGTGACCGATACTTTTCGTATTCCTAACAATCTCCCCCTAAGGGAGGTTACTCCAATTTACAAAAAACTTAAACCTAGCATACTATGCTTTGACTTTAGTATAGAGCTCGTAGTTATAGTCTTTAACTTGTGAATTGATGTTGTGATCTTTGACCTTTGGATTTGAACTTGTATCTTTGACATGGACATGAATGTGATCTGAAATCATTGAGATCCATAAACCAATAGCTTAATCTACTTAACATCACTTGTGCTCTTTGGCTTTCTTGTGATCGTTGACTTATGGATAACATGCATATTATGTTCTTGAAGTATGAAAGCTTGTGTAACCATATTTCTTGATATTCTTAACTTTTAATACAACTGTCACTTTTATGGATGACGTATGGTATCTATCTTTATACTTCGTAGCTTCAAGTAATGACGTTCACAAGATACAGAGTAGCGATAAGCTCACTGAAACTGTACTTGAGTTTTCATTCCCTTGATGTCTTTATTTATGTACGGGCCGAGTATGAGCATGTGGTTATTGGCTTTTCGACTGTCATCAGAAACTGTGTGCTACCACCGTCTAGGAAACCTGCATTGAATGGGGTTTAGTGAATATAATCTCCACACATATGGATAAAGTGGCTTTGTCACTTCGTCGAATACGGTTGTAGAAACCACGGTTCCCCGTTACTCAGTATAAATACTGCCTGTGATCAGATAGAATTTCGAAGAATCTCCTTGATAGGGTTTCACAGCTACACTAGCCGTTTTGATTATGAGAGTATCTCAAAGCAGACAGTACGGTAAGAGGAAACCAGTAAGTTACTATCTTCCTGATTAAGCCATCAATTCGTGTTTAACCTTTTATGTCCAAGATACCCTTTTAGGGTTGTCCCAGGGACATAGATTGAAATTGATTTAGAATAATAGTCGGTGTGTCAATATTGCAAACTGGTTTTTTATGACACACCAACAATTTTATCTTTTTCAAAATACATCAATTCATAAGCTGGACCGAATCCATATCCAGTATCACAAGCTCGATCCGTATAGGATCTCACATATCACCTACGAAGAGCTTGTTTGATGTTGGCTCAAGCGGAATTTTCTGATTGGTTAAATTTACCACTAATTAATATCATATATATATATACAATATTTAAAATATATATAAGTCTAAAAATCAACAAGATCATATGATACACAGAAGACAGTAGGTATAGAATGTTTCCCGGGTTCGTTTTATCCCCAACGAGGATTGTTGAATGGGGAGAAAATCGACTTCAATCGGAAGCATTTGAAGTTTGAAAGGTAGGAATTAATTTGAGAAGTTGAAAAAGACAAATTAGATAATAACAAACTAAAACGTTTAAGAAAACCTAGAGAAATATACAAAATTAATACTAGAAAACGAGGAGCCCGAATCCCGAACAAAGGGGGAAGAAAAGAATAGGAAATAACCTAAAATCTTTAAAAATAAACCTACGAAGAAATTTATACTTCTAAACTACTCCGTAGGGATCAACAATAACGAAGAATGAAAAAGCAAGTCCTAGACGAAACGGCAACCGTCGCGTTTGACCAAAAAAAAACTCCCGACGATCTCACTATATATAACACACTGCCAATCTTCTCTACGCTACACCCGCCGCAACCAACCGCCTACTTCTTGCATACACTAACCAGTGATATATCCTCCTAATGTCGCGTCTTACAATTCGATCCCTGTGCTACGATATCATCCTTCGTTCTATCCTATTTTCCTGCTCCCACCATCACACACCATACACTACCCTTCGTCCAAACACACATCTCACCGTAAACTACCATTTGAGTCTCAACAACTATATGCTCATTCTACACTATACGCCTCCTTCCTTCCCTCCCGATCTCAACTCGTGCGTCGCTATTCAGTCGTATCGTCCTATCTTAAATTGCAAACCCGTCTGCCGCCTACTAGTACAATTTCTCTAGATCTCTTACCTACTACCATACCCAACACTGCATGCAAACAGGACCCATGCTCACTCGCACCTCTCTACTATCTGTCATGAAAAATCTTACAAAAATACTAGACTAACTATGCATATTCTACGAAAAATAGAACGAAACTCGAATTGGCATAAGGAATTTATAGGCGCCTCCGAATCAGTGTCCTGTCAAGCTTATAATATCTATATAAGACCCAATAACTCAACCTTTTATATCTAAGCACTTGAGTCTTTAACGAAAAAGACCCCAAAGGGCGCATCAGTGGGTATGAGTGTGTTAAATAGGGGGGATCGATCGATATGGTCCCGGGGTTCGAGTCTTGCTCACCCCGGGCCAGATTGTCTTTTCCCCCGTTTTTTTTTTTCGAAAACTCAAAGAAGCAAAGTTGTTAAGCTCGTGGGGCTTAACAACTTTGTCTTCTACAACTTTTTACTGAAAAGCCCTCAATAAGCTTAAAAATAAAGCCTTAAAGGTGGCCTGTTTCAGCATTAAAGGGATTTAAGGCCAAGGAAAAAAAAAAACTAAAAGTCTTTTTTTGAGCTTGAGGCCCTCGAATAAGCCTAGTTAAGGCCACTAAATAAGTAAAGTGAGCATAATCACTAAATCTCCTATATGACTACTGACTTATCACACTCCCTGCGCATAAAGCTCAAGGCTAAATAAGCTGTGAAGAGCTTATGCTTGACAGAAACTAAATGAGAGCTTAAGGCTAAAATTTCACTAAGGCATTTAGACAAACAAGCTAGGAAAAGGGGTAAACAAGCTTAACAACTAATTAATCTATCTAAATAAGCTACTAGGAGTCAATTTGAGCTTATTAAGTAAGCTCAATAAGACAGAAAAGAAAAATAAGCAATCCTACACCTAGGCTAGCAAAACAGCTACTTAAGAGGCAAGTTTGCGCACTTTCTATAAATCCCCACATACTAGCCCACTCCAATGTACAATCCAGCCACTGTCGTGTAACCGAGCCCGCGCAACCATATCCTCTCCCAGTCAACGTCCCAGGCCCACTCTTCTCAGACCCCCCCAATATAGAGCCTATAAGCTCTCTAAAAATAAGCCAAAAACTTGGGCTAAGAACACTAAATGACAAAGAAAGAAAAAAGGGTAAGAAAAACCTAAAAATTATGAATTTAAGCTAAAAAACGAAAGCACGAATCCCGAACAAAGGGGGAAAAACCTAAAACCTTTAAAAGGGCTTATAAGCTCTTGAAATAAGCCAAGAAAGTGGGCTTAAATACACTAAAAGACAAAGAAAAAGGGCTTACAATCTCCCCTTTTGCACCAGGGGAGATTTAAGCTAAACTTAAGGGGCTTATTTGACAGCTTAAAATAAGCTGTCAAATAAGCTCAAATTGAAAAGAAAACTAAAAACAGATAAAGTGCCCTAGCTTATGGACTTGTGCACAAATTTTTAGCTTTTAAAAATCCTTTTTTCTTGCTGAATTTTGTGGGTGAAAAAGGCTTGTGGGTTTTTTAAAACTGCCAACACAAGGCTTGGGTGGTTTTGACTTACCAAGTCAAAAGACCAAAGGGTGTTTGTCACAGCTTTTCAACACACACAAAACACACTTTTTTTGATACTCAAACTCAAACCACAAGTGCTTAACTAAATAAGCACTTGTGGTGTTTTCTAAAAGTCACAGTGAACAAAATGGTTTATAAAAACTTTGAAAAACAATTTTCAAACTAAAAGGACCTATAAAACAGCTTAAATGAAGCTTAAATCTTAAGCTTAATCTAACCTAATGACCTTAACCCATGCCAAAGCCATTTTGACCCGTTTTAAGGCTTATGCCAAACACCCCTTTACCTAAACTGTCAAAACTATATTGGCATTAAAATCTACTTAAAAACTAATTCAGCTAAAACCTTTTAGCTACTCAACCTAGAACTAACCTAATAAAACTATTTAGGCACTAAAAGTTACAGCTTATTAAGAAAAATTAGCTAGTTTATCAGCTAGCCTCTTATATAACTTTGACAGAATTTAAGCAAGATGAAAAGCTTAATGAATTCTAACTACAACTAGTTTAAACATTTGCATCTCTATATTAACTAAGCTAATTTGGACAGAATAAAGCACATAGAAAGAACAAGGCATTAAGCTAGTGAATTAAGCTATAAATGCTAAAAGGAAATTTAGAGTATGGAACCTGAATTTTTGTTGTCTCAGAACCAAGCCACTCTATCTGAGTGAGTGGCTTAAAACCTGAACCTAATGGCTCCTTAGCCTCTAAACCAATGAGCTTAAAGCTCAATAAGCTATATTAGCTTATTACTCTCTTGAACCTCCAAACTTTTATCAAATGAACTCAAGTGTTCATATTTTGATATAAAATGAACAAAACCAGTGAATGAATGACTTTTGACAAGTCTTTAACTGAATTTGAGCTTTTTAACAAGAATAAGCTCAAATGAGCTTATTGGAGCTTATTGAAGTAAAAATGGCTTAATATTGAAAACAAAGAACAAGTAAACTTTGAAAACTGAATATTATTTCTCAAATGAAGAAGTACAAGCTGAAAGAAAGAGAGTACAAGTGCCTAAAGCTAATTGCTAAAAAAACTTGAGAAAAATGCTTAAAATTACGAAAAAAAGTTACAAACTGAAATTAAAACTTGCTGCCTAAAGCTTCTGTCTTCTTCTCTTTTTTATAGCCGAGTCCTTGTGTTAGTTGTGTGAGAGGGGGAAAGCAAACACATCCTAGCCCTTCAATCTTCAAAAATCCATCTTGGTCGTCGAAATAGGTCTTGGGAGGTGTGGGATTGCCAACTTGGCAATCTCACAGCTGGGAAAGTTAGTGGAGGAGGGGGGAGTGGTTTAACCATGGTGGTGGTGGAGGTTTACAGGGTAAAACGGGTTTTGCAGACCCGTGAGTTGTGTTGGGAGGGAAAAACGAGCGGGAAAAGAAGTTGAGTATAACAGGGGAGGTTTTGTGGAGTTGGCAAGGTTAGCCCCTCATGGTTATTTGTTTATTTGCACCCGTCGTCCTTATGGTTATATAACTTTGGGGACTTGGCAAAACAAGTCCCCAAGAGTTATATAACTAGTTGCAACACTCGTCCCTTTGGTGTACAAGTTAGGGGAGTTGGCAGTTTTGCCCCCCACTTGTTATTTTGAGCATTTTGCAAAAACAGCCCTTGTCTTCTTTTTTTCCTCTTTTCTCTTATAAATATAAGTTTAAATTTCAACCCTTAAACTTATATTTCTTGATTGGTTGACTTTTTGGCTTCGGGGTTGACTTGGACTTTGACCAGTTGACTTTTCTGTTGACTTTTTGACTTGATTGACTTTCCGGCTTCGATTTGGCTTTGTCTTTCACAGTCTTTTCCATTCCGAGTCCGGTTTTGTCGTTTTGGCTTTGTTTTTCGTCTTTTTCTTAGTTATCCGTTCCTGCACAACACAATTAGCAAAACAAGCATATATTTGGCATTTTAAGTCCGTTTTTGGTTATTTATTGGATCCTACAGACCTCAATCCCGGACTTTGATATTTTATGACCTAACACAATTCCTTCTTTACACTTAAAATGACACTTCTCCCAATTTAGAACTAAATTCGTCTCTTCACACCTTTTTAGCATGTTGTCTAAATTAGAGAGGCAAGTAGCAAAACTATCCCCAAAAACTGAGAAATCATCCATGAAAACTTCTATAGTCTTTTCGATCATATCATGGAATATGGCCATCATACACCTTTGGAAAGTACCGGGAGCATTACACAAGCCAAATGACATGCGACGGTAAGAGAAAGTTTCATAAGGGCATGTGAAAGTGGTTTTTTTTTGGTCTTGGGGATCTATTAGGATTTGAAAATACCTCGAAAATCCATCTAGAAAACAATAAAACTCATTTCCAGCTAATCTTTCTAACATTTGGTCCATAAATGGTAACGGAAAATGATCTTTACGAGTGGCTTCATTTAATTTCCTATAGTCAATACAAACTCTCCACCCGGTAACTAATCGTGTTAGAATTAATTCATTATCTTCATTAGCAACAACGGTTATACCACCTTTCTTGGGTATACAATGAATGGGGCTTACCTACGGACTATCAGAGATCGGGTAAATCATTCCTGCATCAAGGAGTTTGATAACTTCCTTTTTGATTACCTCATGAATTTTTGGGTTAACCCATCTTTGACTTTGTACCGTGGGTTTATAATCTTTCTCCATCAAGATTTTGTGATTAGAAAAACGAGGGTCAATACCCTTGATGTCGGTGATTTTCCAAGCAATGGCCTGTTTATGTGATTTAAGCACCTTTAAGAGGGCTTCTTTTTCATCATCTTTTAAACCTTTTGCAACAATCACGGGTAACTTATCGATTCCTTCTAAGTAAGCATATTCCAAATGAGATGGTAAATCTTTTAACTCTAATTCCGGAGGCTCTTCAATTGAAGATTTTGCCTTGGTCACTTCTGCTTGCTTTAGGCCCATCAGAGGGAGTTGAAACGGGTCATCATTTAACAATATTTCAATCAAGCAAATATCTCCCTCCGGATCAAAATCGGCATGATCAATTTCCGGTGAAATTGAATCATCTTTGAGATAAGCCTCGATCTCTTCCAAAATGAAGTCACTTCCCTCGAACGGAGTGAGGGAAGGAGAAGAGTCGGAAATAATAGGCTCAAAAGTCGGGATGGGATTGCCACCCATAGATTTATTAGAAAAACCAAGCACTTCTTGAGCATACTCCTCACAAGCAACGTCAATGACGTCTATTCGGTTTACCGACATATCATCATATGTAGAGGAGTATCTCATAGTTTGATTGAGATTAAAAGTTACGGCTTCGTCATTAACCCGAAGGGTTATTTCTTCTCCATAAACATCAATTAAAGCACGACCGGTCCTCAAGAAGGATCTCCCGAGAATGAGGGGAACCCGAGGATCGGCATCAAAATCAACAACAACAAAGTCGGTAGGAAAGTGAAACTTCCCCACTTTGACAAAGACGTCTTCGGCGACTCCTTTAGGACGAGTAATGGATCGATCCGCTAGCTTGAGAGTCATCCGAGTAAGGGTAAGTTCGGGTAGGGAAAGCTTATTCCATATGGAAAGAGGCATAAGATTTATGCTAGCGCCAAGATTGGCCAAGGCGTGACATACATTCATTCCCGGGAAATAACATGGTATAAGAAACTTGTCGGGATCTCCAAGCTTTTTGGGAAGCTTTTTAAGGAGCATCGCCGAACAATTCTCATTCAACGGTATCTTAGCTAATTCAAACAACTTATCCTTATTCGTGAGCAAACTTTTAATCGTAGAGGCAAATTTTGGCATCAAAAGTAAAGCATCCGCGAAGCTAATGTCGAAGTGCAAATCTTGAAAGATTTGAAAGAACTTCTCCATTTGATTCGTAGCTTTTTCACGGAGCTTTTGATCATTAAGTCTAGAAGGGTATGGAATATTAGGCTTAGGTAAAGTCTTCGGAACATCGGGTTCCGGAATAGGAATGGGGTTAACCGGAGGTTGGATGTGAGCGGTACTTCCTTGGAAATTAGTTTGCTCCTTATCCGTTGTCTCCTCGGTTTCTCGTTCCACTACCTTTTTTGGAGAAGGATTAGTAGGAATCGAGGGTCCCTCATAAGCAACACCACTTCGAGTAGTGATTGCTTTCATCTCACCCTTCGGGTTAGGAATAGTATTACTCGGAAGAGTACCCGAAGTTGAGGCTTGGTTTTGGAAAAATCCACTTAACATATTCTGCAAATTATTTTGAAAAGCATTTTGTTGATTCATCAAGACGGTTTGTTGAGTCTTCATTGTATTTTGAATTTCATGCTTAAATTCTCCTTTCAACGAGTTGATTTGATTTTGCATATTTCTCATCATTTGGTCATTAGATTTCATGTAACTTGAAAACTCATTTGAAATCCCTTGTTGAACTTGATTATTAGGAGCTTGAAAAGGTTGGTTTTGAAAACCTTAATTTCCATGAAAATTATTTCCCCGATTAAAATTATTTCCTTGACCTTGATTTTGATTATACCTATTTTGACTATTTTGCATCGGAGCAAAACCGGGTGGTGCCATGTGGTTGCTAGCACGGTTTGGAGGGGCTACTTGATTGTAAGTACCCGTTGCCGCACAAACACTTGATTGATTACTATTAGTTGTAGGACAATTATAGTAAGCATGGTCATCACCACAAATAACACAAGATTCCTCAACCGCTTTAACCGTAGCGGGAGTGACAACTTTCTTAGTAACAATCTCAACTAAGGTCGAAATTTGGTCCGCAAGCTTATCAATTCTCTCATCCGTCTTACTAGAACTTTCCCTAGAAGTTGAATTCACCCTAGAAACATTCGGTTTGTTTCGTGAATAACGAACTTTTGATTTATTCTCAATTATATTCAATGCTTCTCTAGTAGTCTTACTCAAAAGATTTCCACCCGCCGCGGCATTTAAGGAGTCTTGATCATTCTCATTTAAACCATTATAGAAGGTATCAATTTAAGTTTACTCTGTAAATCCGTAGTGGGGACATGCTCTAAGCATTTCCTTAAATCGTTCCCATGCCTCTCCAAATGTCTCCTCGAATTTTTGAGTAAATCGAGAGATTTCATTCTTGAGGTGGGTGGTCTTCGAGGGAGGAAAAAATTGGTTCACGAATTTGTTTACGAGATCATCCCAAGTTAAAATCGAATTAGGAGGTTCTTTATCGTACCAAACTCTAGCGGCCGCCTCGAGTGAATATGGAAACATCATGAGTTTAATCACACCATTCGGCACATCCCTAAATTTCAAAGTTGAGGTAATCCTTTTGAAATTGTTAATATGAGTATGGGGATTTTCCCTCTCAAAACCATGAAATGGGTTAGCTTGAACCAATTGTAGCAAATTCGTCTTGATTTCAAAATGGTCCACATTAATTTCCGGTATGACGATAGCTTCTCCATACCTTTTCGTAGGTGCTTGGAGTAGCTCTTCCATTGTTCGACTATGTTTGGAGCACGTCGTCTATTTCGACGTCTCAGAATGGTTACGGGTGAATTATTTGGAAAATAGGAATTTCTAGTGCGCATGCACTACAAAAATAAAACTGATAAAACAAACGAGGAGAGAAAATATATACACAAAAGTTATTTTTGTTTCACCGAATAATCAACAAACTTAGGGTAACTCCCTTTAGTGAAACTTGCAAGCAAGCGGGGGACGTAGTGGGAGCGAATCGCCTTAAAAACATTTGTCCCTTCAGGTCGTAGTTCCTTGGAACAACCCTCCTAATAGCTTATTTCACAAAAGAGGTGCGCCTTTTTCGTAAGTGACACAAGACGGTTATTTTTTTTGAATCTTTGGATTGGGAACTTATTAATGGATATTCACAAATTCTCTAGTAAGAGAATTAAATTGCTTGTGTATTTTAGTTTTTAAGAGAGCACAATAAAAATCAAAAAATCCGGAAGAGCAATTATTTTTGTATTTTTTAATTTATTAATCTTCTACATATAGTAAAAAGAAAAATAAAAATATTTTTTAATTTTGTTTTTATATTTTTGAATTTTTTCAAAAGACAAAACTTTCGAGATGAAAGGTTCTCCAAATCACGATCGACAAATTCAAACGAGAGAATCTTAACACAATTCTCCGGCAGCGGCGCCAAAAATTGATGTGTTGTCAATTATACGTATAATATGAAAGTATAAGAAATTCACTAATAATCCTTGATGACAAAGATTAAAAGTAAACTCTACACAAAATATCGTATGTTAACCTGTAAGTATTCACCGGGTCGTTTATACCCCAAGAATTATGAATTGAAACTCTGTTTTTATTTGGACAATGATTTGAATGGTGATAAGATCTTTGATTTCGAAAACTAATTCCTACTAGCGAGTAAATAAAGGCACATAAAAATCAATTACAAGAAAATGCTTAAAAACGTTAACGGAATTAATAAAACGTACACTAAAATCTAAATTGAGCAAAAATGAACAAAATAGGTCCAAATTATATTTCCAAGATGCTAAAAGACTAAAAATGATTTTAAAAAAAAAACTTATTTTTTTATTTTTATTTTATTTTTTATGATTTTTTAAAGTTTTAGAACTAATTAAATGCATGAAAATTACTAAACCTTGAGCTAAAAATCCTAGAAAAATTCTAAAAGTGGCTTATGATGAGAAGGATGCAGAAAAATTACTAGCTTAAAAATTGCTTAAACGAATAAGCTCAGAAAAATCAAAGAAGCTCTCGAAATGCTTATTATGGTAAAGGACCAAAAAGGTGTTAAAAGTATATTGATTGCACCCTAGGACGTAAAAGTCCCAAGAGCGCAGTTGTTTTGGTGTGTGTGTTTAAAAGAGCGTTGAGTTAGGTTGAGGTAATGGGTTCGAGCCTTGCTCACCCATGACTTCCCTAATTCCCCTTTTTTTTATTTTTGAAAAAGCTTTTTGAAACAAACTTGTAGAAAAGCTTATAATAAGCAACTTTTTTGAAGACAAATTTTTAGAAACTTGAAAATAAGCAGGAAATAAGCTACAAGAGATGATAGTTTTGGTTTAAAACACTTAAAGGAAAATAAGCTTAAAGAAACTTTAACTTTTAAAGACTCAAAAGGAAACTAAAAGCTAAATAAGCTGAAACTAACTAAGCCTAAACCTTATAAGCACTTAGCAACAAATTCAGCTTAAATTACTACTAAAGAAGCTCAGCAGTACTAACTAAGGGTTAGTACTGCTATCTTTTGCTTAAAGTTGCTTAAGCTTCTAAAAACCTTGATAAGCTTTTTGAAAAAGCTTACAAGCTGAGCTTATCTAATCCTTATCACCTAATAAGCTCAAAGAAACACCAATAAGCTCAAAAAATAAACTGATAAGCTCATTTAAGGACAAACAATTTGCTCCTAAAAATGTTTTTAACTTTTGTTTTAACTAAAAAAGCAAATAAGCTTGAATAAGCTTAAAACAAAACTAATTAAGCTAAAAACACTTCAATCATAGTCTAATAAGCAAGCTGAACAACATATCATTAAAACAATAAGCTATAAGCTGAAATAAGCACTTAAGCATTTTTACTCAAAATAGTTTCCAAAACAGTCAAAAGGGCAATTTTGAGATTATTTTTAAGCAAGCAAATAGAACCTTATGGACTAGTGGCTTATACCACTAGAAAGCTTATCCTATAAACTATCTAAATCTACTTTTGAAAAGTATTTTGAAAATCAATTAAGCAATTAAAAGGCTAATAGAAAAAGCTACTTTGACTGATTTCTCTATTTTCAATTTTTTATCAAAGGACAAAGTAAGAATTTTGGACCTAAAACCAGATAATCAAATAAGCTAATTTACCTAAAATAAGCTCTAACAGATCTATATTAACCTATAAACTACTTGTGTACTAAATTTCAAAAGCTAAAAGTAACTCTAACTAGCTTAATTTTAAGCATGAAAATGGCAGTTTGGCTCTTATGCTAACTAATGCAGTTGACACTTTTTATAACCAAAACTCAAAACAAACAAAGCAGGCTTAAGGACTTAGTTTCTACACCTTTTAAACACCAAATCAAAGGTAAAATGATTAACAAAACCAGCTAGAACAAAATTAAGCTCAAAATGCTTATGAATCTGAGGTATTGACCTCAGATTCAAGTAATCAACTCAAAAACCTATTAAAACTTGATTTTACCTAATAAAAACCTTAAATCTAAACCTTATAAACCTAAATATGAAATTTAAATTCAATTTAAAGAACTAAATGGCTATGGACAGTACTAACTCTAGTTAGTACTGCCATGAGCCAAACATCCCTTTAAATCCTTTAAACTCATTTAAGCTTATAAGATAGAGAAATAACACTCAAATTTCAAATACCAGTTGTTGGTTAGCTTATAACAGACCTAATGAGCATATTTCAACAAACAAATAAGCAAAAACAATAAGCTACAAGCTAAGGCTAATATTTTTGATTTTTAAACTGTTTTATATCAAAGACATGTAAACTAAAATCTACACTAATAATTGAACACAATAAGGATTAAACAACTATAATAAGCAACAATAAGCTATTCTAAACAACAATAAGCACGTAATAAGCAGTATTAAGCTAAAGTGTAAATTTAAGCTAGAAAAAGTAAAAGACTTACAAAGGCCTCTGCATAAAACAAGGCTATTATATCGCTCAAGGAGCTAATCTACAAAGCTCTATCTTATCAGAGATAAGATAGTAAGGTCTTGGAAGCCCTTCCACAACTGGCTTCCCTTCTAAATTAAGCTGAGGTAATTTTGAGGGTGGATTTGATGAATAACTAAGCTCAGTTAAGCTTTGAGAGCTTAACTGAGTGAATAGCTAGCTTATTAGTGAATATAACATCTTATTGAGCTTATTTGAGTAAAAGAGAGCTTAATCAAACCATTTTGTATTAAGGTAAAAACATGAAGTGACAATTAAACAATATGAAAACTAGATTTTATTGATTACTTTAAACTGAATACAAGCTTATGAAAAGAAAGTTACATTTATTTAAACTAAGAACGATACAATAAGCTAAAATTTTCTAAATAAGCTAAGCTAAACTAATTTCTACCCTAGATCATTCGCGTGAGTGAGAGAAGGCCTCCTTTTATAAGCAAGAGGAGAAGGTTCTAGCCTTGAGACGCTCCTTTAGATTCCAAAAGTATCTTCAATATTGTCCATTCATTTCTAACTAATCGTTGCCTCTGATTTATAGCCCTTGCATTGAGATAAGTCACACGGATTGCCAGCTTGGCAATCCCACCTTCTTAGAGGCCTTGTACTTCTTTTAAACTAGTTTTATTGTAAAAATCCCAAATTGGTGTGTTTCTTTGGTGGACGTGTGTCATTCCTTGTTGTCAGAGAGTGTTAGTTCAGCCAATTAGAATCAAAGAGTGACGTCTTTGTTTGCTGAGTTGGAGCTTTATACTCGAATCTTTGATGCCATGTAGGATGAGTAAAGATCACACTCTGGTTTTCTTTTTGTGGATTTGGCGCGTGTATGAAGAAGATATACAGTGCATTCGATTTGGGCACGTTTTATGTTTGACCAGGGAATGAGAAAGGTTGACTTGGGCTAGGTTTATATTAAAAGGGTATTGGGCCTTGGTTAAAAAGGAAATGGACCAAGGGTTTTGGGCTTTTGTTTTTTTAAGTGAAAATGTTAAATAACACTTAACGACCGTTAGTACATTAGTATTAAAGGACTAACGGTGTAATTGGCTCTTTTTATGTGATTTTTGTCTCGTGTTCGTTTTTAAATAACACTTTTGGTCTCGTGTTCATTTTTGTCCGGTTTTTGGCTCTTTTTATGTGATTTTTATAATATCCGTACCTACACATTCACAAAAGACAAAATACACATATACAAGCATAATTTTGCACATTTTCATCTTTTTTGGGTTATTTTTGGTAAAAAACGGATATGTGATTTCTCACATATCAGAATTCCTTCAGGATGAGGACCGACGTATATACGTAAGTTTTGTTTCAAAACACACTTTAATGAATTATCGAGAATTATTGTAGCAACCCGACTAATATATTAACTATCTTGTGTTTTTGTCACTACATAGGAGGAGATGAGGAGGCTGGAGGCTACAGGCACCTACACTGGTGATGAGATCAATCGCTTGGCTAAAAGAGGTAAGCAGCGAGGGCACATTCCCGGTGTTGGTAGGGTATTGCCAGTACGGGCGACAACCGGCCCAAGTACGCCCGCGTCTGAAAGCACGCTCAATAGCCTACACAAAAAGGTGGACTTCATGATGTGTCTTTTTAAAAGTGACTCAAAGTACTCAGATATGTTTTCACAGTTTGAGTCGGGTGGTGCCAACGGGAGTGGCGGGTGCGGGGACGACGAGAAGAGTGCCGACGATCAGGAGGACGAGGATGAGGATGGAGATGGCGATAGTTAGTTGTGTTATATATGGGTTAGTATGCTACATTGTTACTTTATGTTCATCTTGGCGACATGTATGTAAACACTTGTTTCCCTATCCTATCATGTTGAATATTGACTTGTAAGCCCCGTTTATGACTAGGAAGCAACGTTTTGTAGACTTATTCGAATTTGGAACGATTTAGCTTTATTATGTTTTGGTTTTGGTATAAGTTGTGATGTATTTGTATTGCGTTGATCCGTTATATTGTATTGTGTTTTGGTACAAGTTGTGATGAGTTTATACAGGTTTTGGTACAGGTTTGATGTTTGGTAGATTTTTTCCCGAAAAAAATCTAGAAATCGCCTACTGTGAAGGCTGCATTTTAAATAAAATGCAGACTATTCCCCGGCGACATGTCGCCGGGGATAGTATTTAAAAAATGCAGCTTTATTAAAAAAATGCAGACTATTCCCCGGCGACATGTCGCCGGGGATAGTGTTTAAAAAAATTTCTTATACGATGACAAGTCAAAGTATAATGAACACTATCCCCAGTGACTTATCGGGGGGGATGATGCCCAATTAACTAATCGCTTAATTAAGTGTCGTAATTACTTAATTTTAACTAGGACATTCCTCAGCGACATGTCGCTGGGGAATATGTGCCACAGTGGCACTAATTACTTGACTGAAAAATACGTGGGACCCACCTTGTCGCTGGGGATTGTCTCTGAGGAACGTATCCCTAGCGAGCGTTCCCCAGCGACAAGTCGCCAGGGAAAGGTATCCCTAGCGACAAGTCGCCCGGGAATCCTGCTATGTGTTTGAATACACATGCCTTTGACCATTAAAAACGGACTTAAATGACCAAAAACGTACCAAAAATACATTGTATTTGTATGTTTGCATCTATATTGTGCAGGTAACGGATATCTAAGAAAAGGACAAAAACGAAGCCAAAACGACAAAACCGAGCACAAGAACGGAAAGAGCGTGAAAGAAAAGTCAAATCAGAAAGTGATCCAAATGGTGATTATCTAGCTATGAGTTTGAGCTGTAAACATAGAGCTCCATGAGCATTATAATCTCTGTTTTTCTTGCTGAGATTTTAATGGTTTAATGCCTTTTCTATTGGCTTTCAAAAGTTCTAATTCTCTTTTTTGATATTTTCTTTCGACTAGTATAAGTGTTGGTATTTCTGCTTTTATTAGCTTATTGATTGTTTAGATTAGTTATAATGACTTGTTTTATGTTGTTTAGTTGCGATTTAGTTAAATAATTTGTTTAAATCTTAAGTTTACAAGGTAAAAGTTTATAAAATAGTTGAAAAAAAATCAAAATATGTAGCATAATCTTCTAGCTTGTTAATCTAGCTTTTTGTGTTTGTTGAAAGTTGTTTTTTTAGGTCCTTTATATCTATGCATTAATCTGGTTTTGAGGTTTAGTGATCTGAATATAAGATTGATGGTTTAAATATAATTTTGAATGTTTTTAAGGGAGTGTTTGGATTTTAAGGTTGAGAATTTGTGTAGTTAAATCCTGTTTGTGGAGTTTCTAGTTAATAAAATACGTGTGTTGATTTACTTATAAAATAGTTTGTAGATCAAAGTTAACAGTTTGGATCATTATTTGATCCAAACTTCAAGTTTTTGAGGTGGAAATCTCACCTCTGTAGTCTCAAAAATAGTTTCTAGAATAAGTGTCTTTTGTAACACAAGTTGTTTTTAGTGTTCAACGCACTTCAAAAGGAGGGGCAATATTCTGGTCTAGTGTTTTGTAAACCATAACTTGTCAAACTGTTTTTACCTTTTGCATATATTCTGTCATAATAGATCAGGTTGTGAACCAGGTTTTGTAGCCAAATTCAAGCTTAAAATATCTCAGATAGTTTAAGTAGGATTTACCAGATAAAATTTAGTGCATTAAAACTAGCTTGTTGGGATGCTTTAAGGATCGGAGCCTTATTTGATAGTTTTAAGCTTTGAGCTTATCTGTTGTTAAGCCCAAAACTGTGCTTGTTCAGGATGTCTGTTATCTGTGAAAATGCTAATGGGCTTATTCAGTTTGTTTTAGTGTTTATTGCTATTTAAATTGTTATATTCAGTGGTTAAAGAAATAAGAAGATCATAACAAATAAAAAAAAAAAAAAAAAAAAAACTAAAAAAAAAATATACTTAAATAAATAACATAAAAAAAATCAAACAAAAAATAAAAATAAAAAATATTAAATAAAAAAAGAAAAAAAACAAAAAAAAAAAAAAATATTTAATGTTATAATAAGAAGAAATAAAAGTAAAAAAAAAATAATGTTGGTAAAGTAAGGATTAAAGGTTTTAAAGCTCATTTGAGCTTGTGTTGAGCTTATTGAAGTTTTTTTTTGGGAACTTGAGAGTGCAAAATTTCTCTAAGTCTTAGACATAAGTTGTTAACTGTTTTAAGCTGTTTTCCAGCTTATTTTTGATATATATAAAAGTTTGTCTTACCAAAAGTTGCTTATTTTTAACTGTTTTATAAGTTTGTTCAAAAAGATTTCAAAATTTTTTAAAAAAAATAATAAATTTTCAAAAAGGAAGCCATGGGGATCGAACCCATGACCTCCCCCTTTATAGCAAACGTCTCATCATAAAACCACCACCACCCCCAAAAAAATAAAAAAAAAAATTAAAAAAAAAACCATATCGCCTTGGGACTTTTTCATTATGGTTTGCATAGTTTAATTAATAAAGTCATTTTCCAGTTTTGCTTATAATTATTTGTTCAGCTAAATATTAAGTTTGTATTTTTCTTGGATTCTGCATAGTTAGGAGTACTTTTCATAATTTTTCCAGAATTTTTAGGATTAGATTAGTATTTTTAATAAATTTTCTAGATTAAAATCATTTTTAAGTCATAATAAAGAAAATAAAAATCAAAAAATAAATTTCTTTTTTCTAAAAATCATTTTTAGTCTTTTAGCATCTAGGAAAATTAGTTTGGCCCTTTTAGGTTCATTTTTGCTCAAATTAGATTTTAGTGTACGATTTATAAATCCCGTTAACGTTTTTGAGCATATTCTTGTATTTTATTTTTATGTGCCTTTATTTGTTCACTAGTAGGAATTAGTTTTCGAAATCAATAAATTCCTCCATCACCTCATTCAAAATATTGTCCACAATAGAACGGGGTTTCAATTCATAATTCTTGGGGTATAAACGACCCGGTGAACACTTACCGGTTAACGTACGATATTTTGTTTGATTTTCCTAATTACTTTTTTTCCTAAAGGGTAGTTTTGGAATTTATTACTTGCATATTTACGTATATATAATGAAAAGAATCAATTACACCTTATCGTATTACCTTAGTCAATCTTGTATCTTGTATTGTTGTAGAATGGAAACTATAAAACTTCTTGAGTAACTATTTTGAGCGGTGGGTTTTTAGCAATAGCATCGAGGTTCGGTATTTGATTTTTGAAGTTGTATTGGTGCGTGAAAAGATAGAATTAAGCAGCTATTTTTACACAAAATATCTTGGATACCGCACTTAGCAAACCGCATGGTTTTGTAAATGGTTTAGAGACTTATCAAGGCAAGTGTCTACTCCTGCCATTGTTGTATGCCTTGGGTTTGGGATCAAGGGGACAAAAGGGTGGCCAAAATACTATGGATAATAAGCTAGTGTTTATCCCTTGGTTAATACCTGTTGTTAAGTAAGTACAAGTAAGCTTAATGGAGAGTTTTGAATTAATTCTTGTGTTGTTCATAAGTGGATGGCAATATGTGTGTTTATTTAGAAAGGGGGAAATAAAGGTATAACTATATTTTGGCTATTGGTGTAATAAGTGTGCGTTATTTGCTCAAATTAGATTTTAGTGTACGTTTTCTTAATCCCGTTAACGTTATTGTGCATTTTCTTGTAATTGATTTTTATGTGCCTTTATTTGCCCACTAGTAGGAAATTAGTTGTTCCAAATCAAAATCTCATCACATTCAAATTCAGGCAAATAAGAACGGGGGTTCAATTCATAATTCTTGGGGTAATAAACGACCATGTGAACATCCTTAACCGGTTAACGTACGATATTTTGTGTGATTTTTCTAATTACTTTTTTTCCCTAAAGGGTAGTTTTGGAATTTTATTACTTTCATATTATACGTATATATAATTGAACAAGAACCATCATTTTTTGGCGCCGCTGCCGGGGAATTGTGTTAAGATTCTCTCATTTGAATTTGTCGATCGTGATTTGGAGAACCTTTCGTTTTCGAAAGTTACGTCTTTTGAAAAAAAAATCAAAAATAAAAAAAATAATTTAATAATATAAAAAATAAAAAATATTTTTTCTTTTTCCTTTTACTATATATAGAAGTGTATAAAAAATAAATAGAAAATACAAAAATATTTTTATTTTCTCAAATTTTTGTGAATATATATATCAAGTAATCAAAAATACCAAAAAAATCGAAAAACGACAAAAATAACCGTCTTGTGTCACTTACGAAAAAGGCGCACCTCTTTTGTGAAATAAGCTATTAGGAGGGTTGTTCCACGGAACTACGACCCGAAGGGACAAACGTTTTTAAGGCGATTCGCTCCCACTACGTCCCCCGTTTGCAAGTTTCACTTAAGGGAGTTACCCTAAGTTTGTTGATTATTCGGTGAAACAAAAATATTTTTGTGTATATATTTTTCTCTCCTCGTTTGTTTTGTTTAGTGCATGCGCACTAGAAATTCCAATTTTCCAAATAATTCACCCGTAACCATTCCGAGACGTCGAAATAGAAGACGTGCTCCAAACGTAGTCGAACCCGAGCTTCGTACTATCGTTGAAGTTGCACCAATGGCGGAACGAACAATGGAAGAGCTACTCCGAGCACCCACGGAAGGGTATGGAGAAGCTATCGTTATACCAGAAATTAATGCAGATCATTTTGAGATTAAGACAAATTTGCTACAATTAGTTCAAGCTAGCCCATTTCATGGTTTTGAGAGGGAAAACCCTCATACTCATATTAACAATTTCAAAAGGATTACCTCGACTTTGAAGTTTAGGGATGTGCCGAATGATGTGATTAAACTTATGATGTTTCCATATTCACTCGAGGGGGCCGCTAGAGTTTGGTACGATAAAGAACCTCCTAATTCTATCTTGACTTGGGAAGATCTCGTAACCAAATTCGTGAATCAATTTTTCTCTACCTCGAAGACCACTCACTTAAAAAAAATCTCTCATTTTACCTAAAAATTCGAGGAGACATTTAGTGAAGCATGGGAATGATTTAAGGAAATGCTTAGAGCTTGTCCCTACCACGGATTTACGGAGTTAACTCAAGTTGATACTTTTTATAACGGTTTAAATGATAATGATCAAGGCTCCTTAAATGCCGCAGCGGGTGGAAATATTTTGAGTAAGACTACTAGAGAGGCCTTGAACATAATTGAGAATCAATAAAGAGTTCGTTATTCACGAAACAAATCGAATGTTTCTAGGATGAATACGACTTCTAGGGAAAGTTTTAGTAAGACGGATGAGAGAATTGATAAGCTTGCGGACCAAATTTCGACCTTAGTTGAGATTGTTTCTAAGAAAGTTGTCACTCCCGCTACGGTTAAAGCGGTTGAGGATCCTTGTGTTAGTTGTGGTGGTGCTCATGCTTACTATAATTGTCCTAATACCGATAGCAATCAATCAAGTGTTTGTGAGGCAATGGGTACTTACAATCAAGTAGCTCCGCCGAACCGTGTTAGCAACCACATGGCACCACCCGGTTTTCCGGTGCAAAATAGTCAAAATAGGTATAATCAAAATCAAGGTCAAGGGAATAATTTTAATCGGGGAAATACTTTTCATGGTAATCAAGGTTTTCAAGCTCAAATTAATCATGCTCTAAATTTTCAAATTCAAGGATTTCAAAACCAACCTTTTCAAGTTCCTAATAATCATGTTCAACAAGAGATTTCAAATGAGTTTTCAAGTTATAAGAGATCTAATGATCAAATGATGAGAAACATGCAAAGTCAAATCAACTCGTTAAAAGGAGAATTTAAGAATGAAATTCAAAATACGATGAAGACTCAACAAACCGTCTTGATGAATCAACAAAATGCTTTTCAAAATAATTTGCAAAATATGTTAAGTGGATTTTTCCAAAACCAAGCCTCAACTTTGGGTTCTCTTCCGAGTAATACTATTCCTAACCCGGAGTGTGAGATGAAAGCAATCACTACTCGAAGTGGTGTTGCTTATGAGGGACCCTCGATTCCTACTAATCCTTCTCCCAAAAAGGTAGTGGAACGAGAAACCGAGGAGACAACGGATAAGGAGCAAACTAATTTCCAAGGAAGTACCGCTCACATCCAACCTCCGGTTAACCCCATTCTGATTCCGGAACCCGATGTTCCGAAGACTTTACCTAATCCGAATATATCATATCCTTCAAGACTTACTGATCATAAGTTCTGTGAAAAAGCTTCGAATCAAATGGAGAAGATCTTTCAAATCTTCACGATTTGGCTTGACATTAGCTCGTGACGCTTAACGTTGAGCCTATGATTTGACCCTACGATTAAGAATTTACTCATGAATAAGGAAAAGTTATTTGGATTAGCTAAGATACCGTTGAACGAGAATTGCTCGGCGATGAACCTTAAAAAGCTACCCGAAAAGCTTGGAGATCCCGGCAAGTTTCTTATACCATGTGATTTCCCGGGAATGGATGTATGTAATGCCTTGGCCGATCTTGGCGCGAGCATAAATCTTATGCCTCTTTCCATTTGGAAAAAGCTTTCCCTATCCGAACTTACCCCCACATGGATGACTCTAGAGCTTGTGGATGGATCCATTACTCGTCCTAAAGGACTCGCCGAAGACGTTTTTGTCAAAGTGGGAAAGTTTCACTTTCCTACCGACTTTGTTGTTGTTGATTTTGAAGCCGATCCTCGGGTTCCTCTCATACTTGGGAGATCCTTTTTGAGGACCGGTCGTGCTTTAATTGATGTTTATGGAGAAGAAATAACCCTTCGGGTTAATGACGAAGCCGTAACTTTTAATCTCGATCAAACTACGAGATACTCCTCTACATATGATGATATGTCGATAAACCGAATTGACGTCATTGATGTGGCTTGTGAGGAGTATTCTCAAGAAGTGTTAGGTTTTTCTAATAATTCTTCGGGTGGCAATCCCACCACGACTTTTGAGCCTATTATTTCCGACTCTTTTCTTTCCATCACTCCGTTCGAGGAAAGTGATTTCATTTTGGAAGAAATAGAGGCTTTTCTCAAGGATGATTCAATTTCACCAGAAATTGATCATGCCGATTGTGATCCGGAGGGAGATATTTTTGCGTAATTGGAATTGTTAAATAATGACCCGTTTCAACTCCCTCCGATGGACCTAAAGCAAGTAGAAGTGAGCAAGGTAAAATCTTCAATTAAAGAGCCTCCGGAATTAGAATTAAAAGATTTACCATCTCATTTGGAATATGCTTACTTAGAGGGAACCAATAAGTTACCCGTGATTATTGCAAAAAGTTTAAAATATTATGAAAAAGAAGCCCTCTTAAAGGTGCTTAAATCACATAAATGGGCCATTGCTTGGAAAATCACCGACATCAAGGGTATTGACCCTCGGTTTTGCACTCACAAAATCTTGATGGAGGAAGATTATAAACCCGCGGTATAAAGTCAAAGACGGGTTAACCCAAAAATTTATGAGGTAATTAAAAAGGAAGTTATCAAACTCCTTGATGCCGGAATGATTTACCCGATCTTTGATAGTCCGTGGGTAAGCCTCATTCATTGTGTACCCAAGAAAGGTGGTATAACTGTTGTTGCTAATGAAGATAATGAATTGATTCCAACATGATTAGTTATCGGGTGGAGAGTTTGTATTGACTATCAGAAATTTAATAAAGCTACTCGTAAAGATCATTTTCCGTTGCCATTTATGGACCAAATGTTAGAAAGATTAGCCGGAAATGAGTTTTATTGTTT
The DNA here is from genome assembly GCA_026074375.1 of Tanacetum coccineum. Classification (NCBI taxonomy): domain Eukaryota; kingdom Viridiplantae; phylum Streptophyta; class Magnoliopsida; order Asterales; family Asteraceae; genus Tanacetum; species Tanacetum coccineum. The sequence continues at coordinate 57,884 of BQNB010016248.1, forward strand.
TCTAGATGGATTTTTAGGATATTTTCAAATCCCAATAGATCCCCAAGACCAAGAGAAAACCACTTTCACATGCCCTTGTGTAATGCTCTCGGTACTTTCCAAAGGTTTATGATGGCCATATTCCATGATATGATTGAAAATACTATAGAAGTTTTCATGGATGATTTCTCGGTTTTTGGGGATAGTTTTGCTTCTTGCCTCTCCAATTTAGATAAAATGTTAAAAAGGTATGAAGACACGAATTTAGTTCTAAATTGGGAGAAGTGCAATTTTATGTGTAAAGAAAGAATTATGTTAGGTCATAAAATATAAAAATCCGGGATTGAGGTCGATCGAGCTAAAGTCGATGTTATCGCTAATTGGTTGTACTCCTTATAAGCTACTGTACGGAAAGTCTTGTCATGGCCAAGAAGCTAATTTGCCGACATTGCAAATTTATGCGGATCAAATCATTCGACGGTGTGTGCATGGCCAAGAAGCTAGTGATATCCTCAAAGCTTGTCATGAGACACCCACCAGGGGTCATCATGGTGCCAATCTCACCGCTAAGCAAGTATTTAATGCCGGTTTCTTTTGGCCGACCATATATCGAGATGCCCATACTATGATCAAATCTTGTGATACGTGTCAACGTCAAGGCAAAATTTCGCAAAGGGATGAGATGCCTCAAAACGCTATTCAAATTTGTGAAATCTTTGATATATGGGGTATCAATTTTATGGGTCCATTCCCATCTTCACGAGGGAATAAGTACATTCTCGTAGCCGTTGACTACTTATCAAAATAGGTAGAAGCGAAGGCGTTTGTACCCGTCAACCTCCCCACTAATGATGCTCCGAGTTTTAGTAAAAATTCTTGAAATCTCTTTTTGTCCGTGATTTGGAACACCTAGAGATATTATAAGCGATCGTGGACAATTTTTGTAATAATAAATTTGCAAAAGAAATGTCAAAGTTAATGGTGTCAGTCATCGTCTTTGCTACCGCTTAATTATCCACAAACGAGTGATGAATGGATGTTTCTAATCATGGCTTTGAAATGAATTCTTGGGAGGCCGTTTGGTGAAAACGTGCTCATGGTCCGATAAGCTAGATGACGCTCTATGGGCATTCCGGCTCTATGGGCATTCCGTACCGCTTTCAAGACACCAATTGGTTATACTCCTTATAAGCTACTGTACGAAAAGTCTTGTCATCTACCTATCGAGTTAGAGCATAAGGCATATTGGGCCTTGAAACATGCTAATTTTGATCTTAAAACCGCGGGTGATCACCGGAAGCTTCAACTTAATGAACTTAATGAGCTTCGTAATCAAGCATACAAGAATTGTTTGATATATAAAGAGAGGACGAAGAAGCTTCATGACTCTAAGATCAAAAACCGCATTTTCAATGTTGGTGATCGAGTTTTACTCTTCAACTCTCGTCTAAAGATATTCTCGGGAAAGCTTAAAACCCGTTGGTCAGGACCTTTCACCATCACCCAATTTTTTCTATATGGAACCATCGAGTTATCTCAACCCGTTGGTCCAAACTTTAAGGTGAATGGTCATCGTGTGAAGCATTACTTTGGAGGGGGCATACCATCAAAGGTAGTCCCGGATCTCCAAACCATCCCCATGGATAACTAAATGCGGGGATCGAGTCAAGCTATGTGACTCGGTTACCAAAATTAAAGCGCTTTGTGGGAGGCACCCCATGCTTATCTATCTTTCTTCTTTCTTATTTCTAATGTGATGTGAGGAGGCTCGTACTCTTCCGATTCTTGTTGTTTGTGCTTGTGATTGTTTGTAGGATTGACCCAAAATTTTTGAAGACTCTCGTGTTCGGTGTTTTGTCCCGGTTCACTCGAGCTTCCTAGCCTTTGCTTGCCATTAGTTTAGGGAAATCCGATATCCTAGATTTTTATCGACTAACATCTATCTTTTAGCATACTTTATAAACGGCTTATGATTTTTGTGATACTTTCTCCATGCTGGGATTATGCATTCGACTCTTTGAATCTTAGTATGGGGTTATAAGCCTTAGACTAAGAAACATTGAGGACAATGTTTAGTTTTAGTATGGGGTGGTATATCTTCGATATGATCTTACCTACCTTTTGCTCGTTGTTCTCACGTACCCCGTTTTCCCGCAAAAATTTTAAAATTTTATATATAAAAAATTTATATGACTATCTTTTTATTATAAAATGATGAAAAATAGAAAATATTGATAAAAATAAGAAGTGTTTTTGACACGAAGGTAGGCTTCCGTTGGTGAGAACAAAAGTAAATTTTAACCTGGCCGGTTTTATATCTTAGCTTTCTCCTTAACGTAAATGAATTGAAATTTGCTAATCTTTTATACAAGGAGCTATAAAAAGCAAGTCTAGCTTGAAAAGGTCAAGATTTTGCAAGTTCCCAAAATTGATTTTAAATATGCAAAGATTGATTTATTTGGCTAAGTATTCACTAATTTCTTTATTAGAAATTTTAAATTGTGAATAACAAGAGACGATAAAGTAGAATATAAGTTTTGATGCTAAACGTAGAATAGTTGGATTTCTTTAAAGCTTATAAATGTTAATTGTGGCTTTTTCTCCCGTTAGCTTGATTCACCTTTATATATAATTGTTTAATAAATAGAGTTGTGCAGTTTTTTGGTTATAATTGGTTCATGGCGGTTTTCTTTAGTTCCTTTGTGATTAAGATAAGTATACATCAGGAATACTTAATTTGGCATACTATATGTATCACATTAATAAATATTTTGCTTATCCCTTAAAGAGCCTTAGGGTATATGACATGAATGGAACCTAAGTAGCCTAATAAAAGCCAAATTTTGGTTGCCTTGATGTGGACTTCATTCTTGATGACATTTGATCTTCTGAAAAGGGCTAGGAGCTAATTATTGTGTTTTAATCGTTACACTTTATTTTTGGAATTAATAAGTATTGAAATAAAGTCTTAAAGAGCCTTCGGGTATATGACATAAATAAAATCTTGAGATACAAAATTAGGAATAAGGGAGGAGAAGTAATACACAACTAGCTTTTATGAGTAGTGTTAGCATCATAATTTGTATTTTACAATGATCTTGTTTTTAAGCTTGGCTTGGAGAAGTGAAAGTCAAGGACGATAAATTTATCGTCCCCTACTTTCACTTCTCCAAGCCAAGCATAAAAACATGATCATTGTAAAATACAAGTTATGATGCTAACACTACTCATAAATGCTAATTGTGTATTACTTCTCCTCCCTTATTCCTAATTTTGTATCTCAAGATTTTATTTAAGTCATATACCCGAAGGCTCTTTAAGACTTTATTTCGATACTTATTAATTCCAAAAATAAAGTGTAACGGTTAAAACACAATAATTAGCTCCTAGCCCTTTTCAAAAGATCAAATGTCATCAAGAATGAAGTCCACATCGAGGCAACCAAAATTTGGCTTTTATTAGGCTACTTAGGTTCCATTCATGTCATATACCCTAAGGCTCTTTAAGACATAAATGGAACAATCTCATTTGCACCATATACCCTAAGGCTCTTTAAGGTACAAACAAGACAAAAATTAAGCAACAATATCCATTCCATATACCCTAAGGCTCTTTAAGGGATAAGCAAAATATTTATTAATGTGATACATATAGTATGCCAAATTAAGTATTCCTGATGTATACTTATCTTAATCACAAAGGAACTAAAGAAAACCGCCATGAACCAATTATTAACCAAAAAACCGCACAACTCTATTTATTAAACAATTATATATAAAGGTGAAACAAGCTAATGGGAGAAAAAGCCACAATTAACACTTATGAGCCTTAAAGAAATCCAACTATTCTATGTTTAGCATCAAAACTTATATTCTACTCTATCATCTCTTGTTCTTCACAATTTAAAATTTCTAAGAAAGAAACTATAGTGAGATACTTACCCAAGATACATAATAAATCGATCTTTGCATATTTAAAATCAATTATGGGAACTTGCAAAATCTTGACCTTTTCAAGCTAGACTTGCTTTTTATAGCTCCTTGTATAAAAGATTAGCAAATTTCAATTCATTTACGTTAAGGAGAAAGCTAAGATATAAAACCGGTCGGGTTAAAATTTACTTTTGTTCTCACTAACGGAAAGCCTACATTCGTGTCAAAATACTTATTATTTTTATCAACTAATTTTTATTTTTTTATCATTTTCTATATTTATTTATTATTTATTTTTTTCATATATAAAATTTAAAAATTTTGCGAGAAAACAGGGTATGTGAGAACAACGAGCAAAAGGTAGGTAAGATCATATCGAAGACACTATCATCCATTACACTTCCAACATCATTATAGCCTTCCATATTTCATTATTCACCTCAAATTTTTTATCTTTCTCCATAAGTACATCAAACGAATTTTTCTCGAGACAATATTGATTTCTTGTAAATCTAACACGTCCTTACCCTTATTATTAGGTTGCGTCATAGCCTTTTTAATTATAGGACGATAGTAATAATTCGATTGTAGTTTAGTTAACCGGACACCATCAATGTGTCTCGGTTTAGAAGTGTGTTTTCCTTTCCCATTCTTACGAGTCACCTCCACAAACCCATCATCCAAAACTTGAGTCGGGTTAACATCCTTCGCCTGCTTTGGACACTGATCATCCTTATGATTAAAGATTTTACACGTTTCACATCGAGGGGGTTACCACTCATATTCGTTATCAATGGTTTTCCATATAATGCCCGACCCATTTTGAAATGGGATAGCCACGACTAATGAGTCCACAAGAGCCTTTTTAGACAACACATCTATAAGAGCCCGAGCATAGGTATTACGCTCCCATGATTTAAGACACATAGTACTCGTATAGGCATCAAGCATTATAGGCCGTCCCAATTTAGTAGTAATCAAGCTAAATCCCAATTTCAGAATATGCAACAATAGGAGCATTATGAAGTTTTACCAAAACAAGAGCCGTGGTAATTTTAGTAAGATAATAAAGATTAATACTGATTGAATTCTTGTCATTTTTATTAGAAATCATGTTTATTTATAATAGAACATAGATTTGAGAATAACCTAACATGAACTCTAAACCCTAATGGACCTAAAGCCTTTGATTAGGCTTGGGCCTTAACCTATCATCTAACACTCCCCTAAAGTTTGAACGGGAGGTTTCCGAATGTACAAGCTGGATAGATAGATGAAATCACCTTCTTTTTTTTCTTCTCTTCTTTGTTGTTCATTTGCACGGAGAATGATTGAGAGGCTTAAACATGTGATTTCTTTTTGGCCTAAAGGGATGTGACAATGATTTAGTGGTTTGTGAAGTTATGGGTCTCTGTATTGTCTCCAACAGAATCATGCCATGTAGGTTTAAGCATATAATTAGGCATACCAGTTATGAATGACAATCAATGCTCTTAACAATAATAGAATTTAACTTATATATTTTTGGACCACTTTTATTTGTTGATGTGTAGTACTTTATATAAGTCTTGATGTTTATCACCTATATTTGGGCCACAAAATCAACATCAACAAATCATATGTATATGGTATCGGCGTCTCGGATGAAAAGGTTGAATCCATGGCTAGAATCACTGGTTGTTCAACGAGTTTGAATTCTTTTACATATCTTGGCTTCCCGATCAGTCATAATATGTAAAAAACTACCAACTTAAATAAGACAGCAGATAAATTCAAATCAAGTTTCTTCTTATGAAAAGCCAACCTTCTGTCTATTGGTGGTCGTATAAATTTCTAAATCGGTTCTTCGTAGTTTGGGTATATATTATATGTCTCTATTCAGAGTCCCGATTACTACCATACTGAATTTGCTAGAATGTCTTCGAGCAACCTTCTTTTAGGGCGGTACTAACGACTCTAATAATATGGTTTGGGTTCGATGGAAGAACGTTTTAACCTCCTTCGATCAAGGTGGACTAGGTATCAGAAATCTAAACGCATTTAATCTTGCTTTATTCCAAAAGTGGTGATGGAGACTAACTAACAATCCAAATACTTTGTGGGTTAATCTAGTCAAATAAATTATGGCGAGGAGCCGAGTTTAGACTCTAATGGGTATAAAAGGCAAAAGTGTTTGGGCTAATATAGTGACATCTATCAATATAAAAAAGATTTAATTCCAAGAAAGGCTCTACATTTCAAAGTAGATAACGGTAATCAGGTGAGATTCTAGAAGGACATTTGAATTGGTAATTCTCCCCTCAAGAATCAATACAATTATATATTCCGTCTTGATATGCAAGAAGATGCCAAGGTTAGTGGTCAATAGTAAATGATGAATGGGCTTGGAACTGGCGTAGAAACATTGCAAGATGCGGCAATTATAACTCTTTGTTTAATACACTTCTCTCGAAAATCCAACATGTATCTACCTCTTTGGAGACAGATTCATGGTAATGAAAGCTAAGTGTTGATGGATCTTTTTCTATGCAATCTACTCAAGAACATTGTTAGGAACACGAAAGTGTTGGTCGCTTTCATAAGATAACAGTCGTTAGCTCGTTAAGTAATTTTTGAAAACTTACATAGTTAGTTAGCAAAGACACATGGATTAATCCATGCAAGCCCAAGCCCACATGCCATTTGTAAGTATAAATACAGCTCTCCATGCCTTGGATAGGTGGTTGGTTGGTTGTATGTTTCACATAGTAATGCATTTCATGTTCTTATATTTCTCTCTTTAAAGTACTTCCTTCCTTCTTACTTTCTCTCTCTAGTTCTTGTTGTTAAAAGATTTCTAATATTCTACAATTTATATCAAGAGTCATGGAGTGGTGTGTTTAGTCTTTGTGTTTATTTTTTTGGTTCGTTTGTTTACTCGCAAAAATTTCTTTGTCTTATATATTCTACAATTTTTTTGGTTCGTTTGTTTTCTTTGTGTTTAAAGGATTATTTACCTTGGTAAATCTGATCTAGTATCTTTATGATATAGGTGTACAAGCTTAGAATCAAGAAAAATATCATTTTTGTTATTTTTTTTATGTTCGAAAACCTTATAAACAGCAAAATCTTGATTTTAAATTTTTTGGCTTAAAAACCTTAAAATTCTCATTTTTCTTGTTCCTATAGGTTTAGTAACACTAGTTGTACAAGTACTTTTGCAAAACAACCATCAAAAGGGTGTCTTTTTGTGTTTATAAAATTTTGGGTTTCGAAATAGAGAAAGTCGAACAACTGAGTCGAACAACTCAAGTCGAACAATTGAAGTCGAACAACTAAAGTCGAACAACTGAGTCGAACAACTCAATTCAAACAACTGAAGTCGAACAACTGAAGTCGAACAACTCAAGTCGAACAACTGAGTCGAACAACTCAAATCGAACAACCTGAGTCAGACAACCCAAGTCGAACAACCTGAGTCGAACAACTCAATTTAGTGGAAACCGAACAACTCACTTTAGTTGAAACCGAACAACTCACTTCAGTGGAAATCAAACAACTCACTTCAGTGGAAACCGAACAACTCAAGTCGAACAACCTGAGTCGAACAACCCAAGTCGAACAACCTGAGTCGAACAACTCAAGTCGAACAACCTGAGTCGAACAACCCAAGTCGAACAACCCAAACCGAACAACTCAAAATTCCAAATTATACGGTTTATCTCTTTGACTTGTAAAATCCCGTGAAACATTAACTTGTTTTTCCCGGTTTTGTCAAGAATTGTAAAATCCCGTGTAGTTTAAAGAATTAAAACACTTAAGAGACAACTTAATTAAACACAATTTCTTTCTACCACCGTCCGATCAAACAAGTAATCTTTTAACATACTAATTTCTCAATGACGACTCTGGCTGACAAAGCAATTCTTTCGGGTGCTGACAATCGTCCACCTATGTTGGAAAAGGATATGTATGATTCTTGGAAAAGCATAATGGAGCTATACATGATGAATAGACAACATGGAAGAATGATTCTTGAATCCGTTGAAAATGGTCCACTCATTTGGCCTTCAATTGAGGAAAATGGAGTGACAAGACCAAAGAAATATTCTGAGTTATCTGCTACGGAAGCAATTCAAGCTGATTGTGATATCAAAGCAACAAATATCATTCTCCAAGGACTACCACCTGAGGTCTATGCATTGGTTAGCAATCATAAAGTCGCCAAGGAACTTTGCGAAAGAATTCAACTTCTCATGCAAGGAACTTCAATGAAAAAACAGGAAAGGGAGTGTAAGCTTTATGATGAATTCGATAAGTTTGCTTATAAGAAGGGGGAAACACGACGTGAATTATACTTGAGATTTTCACTGCTACTCAATGACATGAACATCTACAACATGAAACTGGAACAATTTTAAGTGAACATAAAATTTTTGAATACTCTTCCTCTTGAGTGGAGCAAATTTGTAACTGATGTCAAACTAGTTCGGGATTTACACACGACTAACATTGATCAACTTTATGCTTGTTTGGGGCAACTTGAATTTCATGCAAATGAGGTTCGTTTAATGCATGAACGCAATTCAGATTTGCTTGCTTTGGTTGCATCCCATTAGATGATCCAGTCTCCTTATCAAACTCATCAAAACTCATACCAAAACACTCAATTTCAATCACAAGGTTCACCATATTAGTCTCCATGGTATGGATCACCTTATCAGTCTCAAAAGTACTCAACTCATCAATCATCAACACCTCTTTCAATCACTTATCCATCTATTGATTATCAATCATCAATTCACCACAACGTTTATTCTCCATCATCATCCATCCCTCAATTGGAATGTGCTCCCACAGTTAACCAACAATCTGAATTTTCCCAACCAGACTCAGGTCTAATTGTTCCAGTGTTCCAGAAAGGTGATGATCCAATTGATGCCGTCAATCACATGATGTCTTTCTTGACTGCTGTTGTCACTTCTCGCTACCCTACTACTAATAATCAACTGAGGAATTGGTCAAACCCTAAGCAACAAGCTACCATTAATAATTGAAGAGTAACATTACAACCAATTCAGGGGGACAAACGTCTTTAGTTGTGGGTATTACAAGGACATACACTCCAGGAGCTAGTGGAAGCAATTCTGGGAAACAAAAGACTGTTATCTGTTACAACTGCAAAGGGGAAGGCCATATGTCCAAACAGTGCACTAAACCTAAGAAGAAACAGGATGATTCTTGGTTTAAGGATAAAGTGTTGTTGGTACAAGCTTAAGCAAGTGGTCAAATTCTACATGAGGAGGAACTTGCATTTTTAGCAGATCCAGGAATTCCAGAAGGTCAAGCCACACAGACTGTCATTACTCACAATACTGCTTATCAAGCTGATGATTTGGATGCATATGACTTAGATTGTGATGAACTCAACACTGCCAAAGTTGCTCTTATGGCGAATTTATCTTATTATGGTTCAGATGCTCTTGCTGAGGTACATAATCATGATAATATAAATAATAATATGCTTAATCAAGCTATGCAGGCGATCACGTCTTCTGAACAGTCGAATGTTGTGACTCATTCAAAGATTGAAATAAACAGTGATAGCAATATCATTTCTTATTCTCAGTATGTGATTGAATCACAACAGGAAGCCGTTCAAAATTCTAACTCTTCTGTACAACAAGATGCACTGATATTATCTGTGATTGAACAACTAAAAACCATATTAGTTAATTGTACCAAGATAAATCTAGACAATAAAAGTGTCAATGATACTTTAACTGCTGAGCTTGAAAGATATAAAGAACAAGTTAAAGTTTTAAAAGAAGAACAGAATGTTGATTTAAAGAGTAATAATAATGTTTCGGATTCATGTGCACAGTTTGTAAAGATTGATCGTCTTAAACGAACTCTTTCTGAACATTTAAAAGAAAAAGAATCTTTAATGCAAACAGTTACTCTTCTGAAAAATGATTTTAAGAAAGAAGAATCTAGGAACATTGATAGAGAGATTGCGTTAGAAAAGAAGATTAAACAGTTAGATAATATTTTTTTTAAAAGAGATCAATCTGCACAAACTGTTCACATGTAGACGAAACCTCAGTTTTTCTATGATCATACCACTAAACCAGCTCTAGGTTTTCAAAATCCTTTCTATCTAAAGAAAGCTCAGCAGTTGGAACCAAAGCTTTATGATCGTAATGTCATTAAGAATACGAGTGCTATTGTGATTCCTGACTCCGAAGAGACCCTAATGCTTGCTGAAGAGAGTCGTTTAAAAATGCTTAAAAAAAGATCCTATGATGTTAGAAAAGAAAGTTAATACTACACCAGTCGATTATGCTGTCCTTAATCAACTTTCTCAAGATTTTAAAAAATGATTTGTTCCACAAACTGAATTATCTGGTAAACAAGCCTTTTTGTCTCAGAATTCTGTGAATTCTCCAGAACCCACTCTTTCTAGTAGACCCACTGTCACACCCCCAGATGGGGCCTGGACGGAACACGTGTCCGGAGGCGTGACTTGATTGATCATCTCAAGTAATATTGTTGGTTTTGACATGGTTATCAAAGAAAGAACCACACCCACAACCATCACTAAGGGCTCATGGGGGTTCGAACATACAAAAGCTTGTTTTAGGGATGAAATAATTCCATTTGTAAAAGCTATGAAGGACTTATTTAATACATTCGATCAATATTTGATTGCTGAACTTTTTGAAGTCCAAAATGTCTTCATAAAATGGAACAGGCTGTGGAACAACATCGTGTTGAGTCAAAAACATTTGAAGTAAAAATGAATCAAGTTTGGAACGAAAATAAATGACTCTTGGAACAAGTCACTAACAAAGATATTGTGAACATACTTATGAATTCTTCTATGGATAATGTCTCTGTGAATGTGCATGAATATGAAAAGTGTATAAAACTTGAGACTGAGCTTCTCAACAAAAAGGACTTCGTTGAAAAAGAGATTTACAATAAACTGTTCAAAAGTTTTACCACTCTTGAAAAATATTGCATCTCTTTAGAAGTTGATACTCAACTTAATCAGGAAATTTTCCAAAGGGCGATTCTGTTTCAAATCAAAATGCTCCAAGTTTTGATCAATTGTTTGAATTAAATGAATTGAAAGCTTAGTCTCAAGAGAAAGACACGGTCATAAAGAAGTTGAAAGAGAGAATTAAATCTCTAAGTAGAAAAATGAATGAGGATAAGATTAAAAAGGACTTAGAAGAGATTGAAACAATAAATATTGAATTGGATCATAGGGTGTCGAAGCTTATTGCTGAGAATGAGCATTTGAAACAGACCTATAAGCAACTTTATGACTCGATTAAACCAGCACGTATTCGATCAAAAGAACAATGTGATGATTTAATTAATCAAGTCAATCTAAAGTCTGTGGAAATCTCTGATTTAAATGCTAGTCTTCAGGAAAAAGTTTTGGAAATTACAGCTCTCAAGGATGACTTAAGGAAACTTAAAGGAAAAGCTCTAGTTGATAATGCTGTTACGAAACACACTATTGATCCAGAGATGCTTAAGATTGATGTGGAACCAATAACCCCTAAATTGTTGAATAAAAAGACAGCTCACTCTGCCTATATTAAGCACACTCAAGAAGAAGCTACAGTTCTTAGGGATCTAGTTGAACATGTTAAATCAAAATATCCACTAGATCATTCCTTAGAATCTGCCTGTAGGTATGCTAAACTAATTCAGGAGTTGCTTACACACATCAGTAAAACCTGCCCGAGTGTCAACAATACTGATGGAAAATTAGTGGCTGTGACACCAAAGAACAAGGACAAAAGAGTTAGATTCACTGAGCCCGTCACATCCTCAGGATACACAATCACCAAAACAGCCTCTACATCATACCTAGTTTCTAACAAACCTATGTTATCTTTTACAGGAGTAAAACTATCTACCAGTGCTAGCGGATCACAACCTACAGGCAATACAAAGAAAGATAAGATTCGGCAAACACCAAGTAGTACTCAGAAGAATAAAGTAGAAGCCCACCCTAGGAAAGTTAAATCTAGTTTGAAAAATAAAGATTGTGTTGTTCAACCTAAAGGAACTGCTCATGTGCAGCATTCTAAGCTTAATGTGAATTCTGAACTTAAATGTGTTAAGTGTAATGGTTGCATGCTTTCTGATAATCATGATTTGTGTGCTCTTGATTTTATCTATAATGTGAATGCTCGTAAAAAATCTAGATATGTTAAGAAAAGTTCAAAGAGAAAATTTTGGAAACCAACAAGAAAGGTGTTTACAAATATTGGATACATCTGGAGACCTACCGGTCGGACCATTACTATATTAGGAAATGCATGCCCTTTAACTAGGATTACCACAACTGCTGAAGTACCCCTTAGGAAACCAACTGCTCTAGAAAATGAAACACCTAAACCTGTTGTAACATTGGTTTACTCAAGGAAACCTAGGAAATCTCAAACTAATGTTCCTGTTTGCAAATCTAAGGTTCTTAAATCTCTATCTGATAGCAAAAAGGAACCCAGTCAATCTTGGGGATCCATACTTTTCGATGTTCCATCTTCCTCTCTTGATGAATGCAGGTCGTCCAAATTGTTCTCTGGTATTTGGACTCCAGCTGCTCCAAGCATATGACCGGAGATCACTCTCAGCTCACCAATTTTGTCAATAAGTTTTTGGGTACAATCAAATTCGGAAATGATCACATGGCAAAGATTATGGGATATGGTGATTATCAGATTGAAAATGTTACAATCTCAAGGGTTTACTACGTGGAAGGACTTGGACATAACTTATTCTCCGTTGGACAATTCTGTGATTCGAACCTTGAAGTTGCTTTTCGTCAACACACCTGCTTCATACGTAATCTAAAAGGTGTTGATCTATTGACTGGATCTTGAGGCAACAATCTGTATACTCTGTCTCTTGGAGATATGATGGCGTCCTCTCCAATATGTCTCTTGTCAAAGGCCTCAAAGACTAAGTCCTGGATATGGCACCGACATTTGTCTCATCTGAACTTTGGTACGATCAACCATTTAGCTAGACATGGTCTTGTTCAAGGTCTCCCTAAGCTTAAATTAAAAAAGGACCAACTGTGTTCTTCTTGTGCTATGGGTAAAAGCAAGAAGAAACCCCACATACCTAAATCTGAAGACACCAATCAAGAAAAACTTTATTTGTTGCACATGGATCTTTGTGGACCAATGCGTGTCGCAAGCGTTAATGGAAAGAAGTATATCCTCGTCCTTGTCGATGATTACTCTCGATTTACATAGGTTAAATGTTTAAGGTCAAAAGATGAAGCTCCAAATTTTATAGTCAAGTTTCTCAAGATGATCCAAGTGCGACTTAAAGTACATGTCCGACGCATCAGAACAGATAATTGAACTGAATTTGTTAATCAAACTTTGCTCGAATATTATGAGAAGGTTGGCATCTCTCATGAAACATCTGTTGCTCGCTCTCCACAGCAAAAAGGTGTCGTTGAAAGACGGAATCGTACGCTAATTGAAGCAGCCCGTACAATGTTGATTTATGCAAAAGCTCCGTTATTTTTATGGGCAAAAGCAGTTGCTACCGCATGTTACACCTAAAATTATTCCATCGTACGTCTTCGTCACGGCAAAACACCATATGAGCTTTTACATGACAAACCTCCCGACTTATCATTTTTTCATGTATTTGGTGCACTCTACTATCTGAAAAATGATAGTAAGAACTTGGGTAAGTTACAACCAAAAGCTGATATTGGTATTTTCATCGGTTGTGCACCCACAAAGAAAGCATTTCGAATTTACAACCGACGTACCAAATGAATCATTGAGATAATTCATGTAGATTTTGATGAGCTGACTGTAATGGCTTCTAAACACAGTAGTTCAGGACCCGCACTTCATTAAATGACTCCTGCAACAATCAGTTCAGGACTCATGCCAAACCCTTCTACTTCAACACCGTTTGTACCACCATAAAGAACAGATTGGGATATTTTGTTTCAACCGATGTTTGATGAATTACTCACTCCTCTATCTAGTGTTGATTACCCGGCCACTAAAGTCATTGCACCAATTAATGAAGTAGTTTCTCCAGTTCCCGCTGTATCAACCGGTTCACCTTCTTTAACAAATGTTAACC